>JBBPSC010000047.1:0-43311 GCA_038093395.1 Baorangia bicolor
GTCTTGACGACCTCGGAGCAACACCAACTCACCCACGCTCAATTTCACCACGACTACCGACCGAACCGTTCATAACTTATCAGTCCAAACACGGTCCTCCGTAGTATCAAATTAAACCATCCTGGCAGAGGCTCGACCTCGCTTGTCCTCCACAGCCTCCAACACGTGTCGACCCTTCTCCCATATCACCTGGGCGGACGGTGGATCTGATGGGCCCAGAATATGACACATTCTCCTGTGGAACTTTGCCAAGGCTTGCCCTCCCCACTCTCCGCCATAGCGTTTTGCCTGGCTTCTTTACAACATTGCAAACGCGATGATTGGGTCATCCATGTTCTGGCACGTCAGGGTCTGTCGACCATAAAAACGATCCACCTTGACGGTAGGAATCCAGGGAGGACCCGGAGGAGGCATGGTCACGCCAAGAGCAACGGGAGTGTCGTAAACTACTGGTTGATTTTGACCCTGCACCATATAATGGATGGCAGACACGCTTTCTGTCGTTTAGTATCTCTCCTTTGTTTTTCCTCTCCTCCTCGTGGTCCTTTTCCTCCGTAGTACTGCTCATGAGGCTCTCCGAGTCGTTGCTTCCATTTGGTCTTCTTGCCTTGGCCACTCGCGGCGCTGCAACCCATCTCCAGCTCTCAGGTCGACTCGGGTCCACCTCCCCCGATCTCGAGCGGAGGACTTCTATGACAGGAACTTTGTCACAATTAGGTGACTCTCAGAATTTGGTCTACTCAACCAATGTCACTCTCAACGGGGCACCGTTCTCCATCATGATCGACACTGGGAGGTATGCCGCATCGTTTCATCACAGGTGATCGCCACTATTGACCGGTCCTCGGCGGCTCATCAGCTCCGATCTCTGGGTATCCTCTCCTGTGCCCGGCGCTGTCCCCAAAAACTATCAAGCGGGTGTATCTTATGCATCTGGCTCAGCCTCAGGTGACTGCAGTGCTCCGCGTACTGCTCATCGGCATTTTATTGAGGGCGCTCAATAAATACCAGGCAACGTTATGTCCGCTACCTTGGATTTTGCTGGATTTTCTATCCAGTCGCAGTTCTTTAGTGAGTCTAATTCATACTCGTTTTAGTCATGTCAACTCATGTTCTTGCAGTTGAGGCGCCACAGGGAAACGCAGCCGCCGGTGCTGATGGTTTGATCGGACTCGGGCCCAGTTCAGGATCGACTGTCCGAGTGTTGGGAGGCTCAGCTGCAGCCAACCCACCTCTAGACCGGATATTTACCTCCAACGCTTCAGTCTCACCCCTAATTGCGATTCTGCTCCAGCGTTCGGATGATCCACAGGAGCCCTATCCGGGAGATCTTGCCGTCGGAGAGGTTTTGACGGATTACCAAGATATTCTCAATCAACCTCGGCACCCTGTCACCATTGCTCCTCTCGCAGGTGGCCAGCATTGGCAGACTTTACTTGATGTTAACGGCATCATCGGGCCGAATGGCAAGCCAATTCAGATCAAGACTCACGTTACAGGCGCGCAAACACAGAATGCAACAGTCATTTTTGACACGGGGTTCACACTCCCTCAGGTTCCTCCGTGAGTACCTACGGTGGTACGTTTGTACAAGCTCCGATCGTGTACCCGCAGTTGTGTTGCTCAGGCATTGTACGGAGAAATACCTGGCGCTGTTCTTGCAAATGTTTCTAATCTTGGAATGATCTGGGTCCTCCCCTGCGATCAAGAGGTTAACGCTACCTTCCTTTTCGGTGGTGTGGAGTTTCCTATTCATCCTCTCGACTTGAACTTCGATGGGTTTGACTTGCAGGCAAACGGAAAATCTTACTGCGTCGGCGCAGTGAGCGCGATCCTTTTATGCGTATCGACTCTTTGCTGATTCCCCGCCAGTTTCAGCCATACTCGTTTGACATTGTAGATCACAATGATATTCTCTTCGATATGGTTTTAGGAATGGCATTTTGTGAGTGCTGGTTCCCCTCTAGCAGGTCATGGATCTGATAAGCTCCCGACGTCTCCAGTACGCAATTCTTATATGCTAATCAACTTTGGTAACTTGGTGAACGCGGCCACTCCGTCAACGGACACAGCCTACATCCAACTACTTCCAATCACAAATGCAACCCAAGCAGCACAAGACTTTGCAAGTATCCGCAATGGCTCTGGGGGCGCTACAGGAGCCGATATTGGGAAACTCTTCAGTTCGAGTAGTTCCCCCAGCTCCAGCTCCAGTTCCAGCTCCAAGTCCTCGGTGGCGCCATGGCTGATCGGCTTGATTGCTGGTATCGGCCTTCTTCTCATTCTGCTCATCGCCGGCATAACTTGCTGTTTTTGTCGCCGCCGCCGCATCAAGAATGCCCCGGTGCCCGGCACAGTCTGGGTAGTGGACCCACCGAGTTACCGGCCGATCCATGAACCCTCGCCGCAGGCTGCGTATGATATGCATATGGCACCTGACGGTCTTCCCGGCTATACCCCCGCGTACGTTCCCGAATACAAGACGGCGTGGGACGCGCGCTACTGAAACTACTGAGAGATATTTTCTCACTTTTTCTTTTTTGTGGATCGTGCTTCCTTGTTGGGACTTCCTTGTCGGGTCGCTTTATTTATCCCTCTCCTCAACTTGCTGCCATCACTCTTGCTAAACATACCGCACTCGTTGATATCCACTGTAGTGATGTACGCTGATTCGTATCTGGATAACCGAAACCTAAGCTGGTAATACTCAGCCTCTCCTTAATAATTGATGAATACAAATGCTCCTTCTCCTGTATATAACCTGATCGTGGTGGGTGTAAGTGATATCCTCACAATCTTGTGTCACCAATCCATGTCCCCCGCCATTTAGAACCCAGATGCTTTCAGGAACTGAGGCGTTTCTTGGCCCTCCTTAATCCTGACAACAGTTACCGACAACGAAACTTGTGGTCCTTCATTAACCCTCTTGTCCGTTAGGTACACCTCCCCATTTGCAAGCGCGAAGCGAGCTTTGGCCCATCAGTGGTGTCCTTACCAACCCATACGTATACCACAGGATTGTGCGCGTTCCCATAGTCATCGAGAATGTAGACGTCCTTTGAATCAAACGCAGCGAGCGTGGGAGATTTGACCGGAGAAAATTCCAAGTGGGGAACGGTCTGACTGAGGCGGTACAGCTGGGCGGGAGGACCCACGTTGTGATCGTACACGCGCGAATGAAGGGGTGTCACATTCTCGACCCCGACCAGCGTCATAAATTCGGTGTCTCCTGGCGTGCCTTCGTCTATACACGGAGCGAAGCGTTCAGTAACGCTGCCCCTCAAAACCAAAAAATTGGACTAACCAAAGTGGGCGAAGTTCTCGAAGAGGTTGGTCCTCGAGTACCCAATATGCATGACCACCTCCCCGACCCAGAAACGTTCCCAGGCAAGACTAGCCCTGATACAGAACAGCGCAAGCTTGTCGCTGGAATCGTAGACGTAGATACCCCCCTGTTCGATTTCGAGATCATCAAAGGAGAGCTCGTACGAGATGGTTTGCTTTCCCTTGTCGTTAAAGTGGCGGAACTCTTTATGTATTTTGTTCGTCGTCGTCCACATCCTGTAGATCTTCCTGACTCCTGGGGCAAGGCGGAAAGAAGGGTGGTGCCATTGCGTGAACCTGCCTCCTCTGAAAACCATGAAAGCGGGAAAGAGTGCGAGGAAGCGATCAGATTCGTGACCTTGCGCTTCGCGGTATTGAACCGTCTGCTTTTCGAGGTCTGGATCGACATTCCTGCGTCGTCATCTTGATCCACCCGATAACAGCTGTTTGAAAACTCACGTTCGTCGAGCTCGACACTCTTATATGCAGCGGTCAGTGTCGTCCTGCGTAGCTTTATCCAATAGTAGATGTCATAGGAGAACGACACTTGGCCAGAATCTGGCTTTTTGTACGTCTGATATGGGCCGTCAATCCGTCAGTAAACAGGAGAAGAACAGATACGGAAAGTTTTACATGCAATACGATGTACGCAACTTCGTCGTAGAAATACCCGTACCAATCATGCGGTCTGAATACATGTGGACGGCCAGTCTACCAATTTAGACTGTTCGACACGCTACATCTTCACGCCTCCTGCTTTGCCAACGCCTTCCCATGCAGGATCTCGACTGTCTCGTCCAGCTTGATGATTTGCTTCGAACTGGGCGGCTAGATTGTTAGGTTGCAGTGGTCACCAATCAACGACGTCATCTCTACCTCTGGGCAGCCTAGAACGGCAGTGTTAGATTTCTTGATCTCAACTCTGGTCTGTCTCGTGAGGAGGGCCGACATGATGTCTGATGAGGTGATCAATGGAGCCTGATCTGAGGAACGAGTCCTGTCGAGATAGCAAGGGAGGTGTATCCACAGCATGAGCGCCAAGTGGGCGTCTCAGAAAACCCGAATTACAGCGGTGCTGTGAAGGATATGGATCAGGGAGATGGGGGGCAGTGAAGCAGGAATGGTGCACATGGAAAAAAACGAGTCGAACATCAGGCCTTAGGGTTCAAGCCGTTGACTGAACACCATCTACGACGCAATCTACAGCACCGGCAAGCCTGCATGAACGCCACCTACTCAATTGATCATGATGAAGTCGGGGAGTCCATCATATTAACCACGAGGCGACCATCATCTTCAGCATCAGAGTCCTCATTACCCCCCCAATGCCGCAGTGTGAACACGTCTCCTCCGCCTTCCTCCCTCAAAATGCTGTGTTAGATTTCCTTGTGAGGAATCCCCTTGATGATCGATCAACGTGAGTGCTTACTGATCAAACAAGGATATCGCTTCTTCCTCGTCACCTGCTTCGTCGATTTCCTCGTGCAATGTTGGATGTGGACCCAACAATAATATTCTCAGGAAGCGCGCCGAGTCATGAAGGCTTTGGTCTCCTAACCCTCTTGTCTCGGGTGGTGTTTCTGAAAGTTGAGGAGCCACCGGCGAAGTGCATGTCGGGCTGTGTAAAAACACATGGCGTTCGATGCCAGATGTGACAATGTGGAGAAGCGATGGATGCATTGCGACAGCATTCACGATGGACCTATGCCCTGAGAACACAGAAAATGAGATCAGACGCGAGTTCCTTCCGACCATTAAACAAACCATTTAATCGGAAGAGTGGAGTGTCAACTTGGAGTGGGATGTACCGTGTTGCCCATTGACTTTCAGAGTAAGCTGGGGTCCGCGACGAGTGAACCAGTATTACATTTGGACTGTCGATGGACTCACCGCAGACATCAGTCCATTCATGTGACATCCATTCATCCGCATTAATCTCCTGCCTGAGCCCTGAAAGTGTGCTGAGTTCCGGTATTTTCCAGACGTAGCCCCTGAAGTCATCAGACCCTGCTCCATAGAGAATATCTTCGTTCATGCCGGGCCCACCGAATGCCCCTGACTAGTTACGTTAGAGCAGTAGGGAAAACCGACCCACAAAAACTCACCTTCATGGTGCATGAATTAGAGTACGTTCTTTCTCCGAAATTAACAGGTGACCCGTCGGGATTGTTCTTGCCAGTCAGAACAGCAATAGGATGGGGATCCGAAATAGCGTAAATGGTTGGAAACCAATGCTATCCTAAAGCTCGCAATAGAGTCATCTGACTTTCGAGACCAAGACTCACAAGCATCGTCACGGCCAACTTGCTTCCTAAAGAAAAGTCCATGTGAAGTTCACGGATGCATTACTGAGTGGCGCAATAGGTGCTGACCATCACGATCAAACGCAATACTACTACTTTCGGGATTGCTCAGATAGCTCAAAGATCGTTTTGACAGTTTTGTGTTGTACTTTGAAGGTGATTCAGCTGACAGTGACCGCGGTGATAGACGGCCTCGGAACGCTCACATTTTGCACAATCCCTTCGTTGGATCTACTAGATAACGGGCCGAACGCCATTCGGGTGTCGCGAAGACATACTTGTCCGTGGGAGTCACTGGTGGCGAAGATGTGTTCCATGATAGGATGTGTTTGCACGCCTGTAAACTCTGTCGAGTGTTGAACGGTTCCCTGTGCAGACGACAGCCTCCTATCAACACGTGCATCGTGTAGGATGATCTTCCCATCTTCGCTAGGACAACGGGAACGATCGAAGGATCAGGAAAATGCAAATTCATGAACTTAAAATGACATGGGGGCCTACCTCGCGCTGAGGAACACTTCATCTTGATGAGGATGCGCACTCACGCTCCGCACGCTGTCCTATAAGCGTCATGACTGGGTCGATACGGCTGATAGAAGCATGCTTTGATAGGACCCCACTTACATCATGGCGTCGATAAACGTCCTGAGCGGGTCGTGTTCCCAGACCAGAACTGACCGCCAGTCTTGATATGTCAAACCTTAGTATGAGATTGTCTGCGCCACCGCTAAGAATATTGGAAACTAGATCCTAGGAGCGAAGATGAATCATTTGCGGACCTTATAAGATACTGGTTGGTTGCAGAGAAGTCGAGAGATAGCACATTGCCCTGTAAATCGTTATCGCCCTCGATGAGCAACTCGATTATCTCCGAGGAGACGGATACTGACGGCGGGCCCTGCGTAAGTTTGGGACGGATATCGCACATCATATTGATTGAAGTCCCAAAGCTGGACACGAAAATCTTGGCAGAAAGTCCATGTGTGCAGTCAGCTTGTGGTGGTAAGCATCGACGGATTTACCGTCTCCAGCACTGGCCAACCATCTCGCGCCATTCCGAGAGAAGGTAAGACTGTTCACGCAAGACTTGTGCGCCGTCAATTTCCTGCCAGTTCACGACTTGGGCCGCCGTCACGAAGCCGACGTAGACTGATAGGCATACCTGGAGAACGGAAAGCCATCGACACACGTTCTCAGCAACATATCATTTCTCAGTCGCTCGATGCCATTGGAGGTTAGATTGTCCATGCGGATTGAACGCGACATATGGGAGTGCATATGAGCAGTGTACGAAGTGGCTGCTCAATTCATCGAGTCGGAGTTCAAGTACCTTTGCCTCAGTGAATCTTCAAGGCGCCTGACGACTCCCCGCGGCCATGGAGAACAAAGCCCCACATTAAGATCACCCTGGTAGAGATACAAACCTGCATTCATACATGGAGGCTGATGAGTAGATACACGGAATATTAGGACTACATAAAATACGTCCTCAAGATGCCTGATCCCTATATACGTGACGCATCTATGCGAAAGAAACACACCTGGATATGGTCTAAAAGTGAATTCTATGTCAAGGAGAGGAGGTTGAAAGGTCATTGCATGAGGAATAGACAAAGGAGTGATTCGTGGGTAAGGGAACAGCAGGGAATGAATAATAGGATATGATGTTCGACAAAACGATGGAAAAAAAAACATAATTAAGACATGAGGTGAAATTGAGCGATGGTCAGACTGATTGATCATATGCATGAGTTGGTCACCGAGTAGCGCGTGTAGCAGCCTCGAATTCCCGGAAGCCTGGGAGTTCGATCTTGCATCCGTCCTTCTCTTGCGTTCCCCCCTCATCCGGACCGCTCATCTCTTTGCCGTGACCTGACGGGTCCTTCAGAGACGTCGACTTGAACTTGAGGGGTGGCAACGTGATGGGTGGAGAACCTGAACGAGAAACAGGAACTGAAGCTGATGAGAACGTATTCGAATTTATATTTGCGCTTGGCGAACCGTTCAGTTTCGCAGCTTTGGTAGATGGCCACGACGTATTGCGAGGAGGTCCAGACGGATTGATAGGGGTCATACCGAACGCGAGGCGAACCGAATGAGCAAGATGGTGGCCATTAGAAGACACTGCTCCATTGTTGCTGACGCCGTGAGGGGGTGAAGCGGGGCGCGAATTTGATGGACTCTGTGTCATTGGCACAGTTTCGAACATCGGGCGCGCCGGGCATCCACCACATTGTAGTGGATACGTGAAGCTCCCGGGGCTGCTCCCGCTACTGCTGCTGCTGGGCCCGCTCGAAAGTTGCGGCGTTGGTAGAGAGTAGATGCTGCGGTCAGCTTGTGCAGCAAGCGACAGCTGGCCAGGGTAGGTATGCACATGGGGCAATGTAGCCATCTGTGAGACCTCGCCCGAGCTCCTCTTACGCGATGTAGGACCGAATGCACCCTTCGAACCCGGCGGACTTCCAACAATGCTAGATCCTCTAGAGCGTTGACGGAGACCGTGTCCCTCTATTGGACTAACAGGTGCATCGTTTTGGGTGTGCCCATGTGCAGGCGGCAGCAATATAGGCGATGGTGCTCGCGAAGGATTTGTCGAATGCAGGTTGAGCGTACGAAGAGGCCCAAGGAACGGGCTTGCGGAAGGTGTGAATGTGAACTCGGGCTTGATAGCCGACATTCCTTGTGGCGAAACCTCGGCAGAAGCGCCAGGAGCTGGGTGTGATGCACGGGGACGCGCGAATGGTGCATGCGGTGCGTGCTGTATGGCATGATGGGGTGGGATAGAATCCGAGTCAGAGCTCAGAGGGGATGGTGAATCTTCATGAGTAGCGAGGTGACGGTATACCGGTGGATGAGATGGGTGTAATGGATGAAGGGGCGTGCCGGGGCCAAGGGCTGCTATTCGACTATTCGCTGCTTCAGGGATAGCGGCAGAACGCGATGAGTCCAATATCGGACGGACATCCTGCGCCATCGGCGTCATTTGCCAGGCGGGTCCGCTCGTTCTCCTCTTGACTGGATTGAACTTTTCCAAGGTCCTGCCCGCGTCTTCTTCCACCGGCCAGTCTCTTGTGCCCATATAGCCAGCATCAGCGCTTGCGCCTTTCAGGGACAGACCACTGTGAAATGGTGTTGAAACTGGACTCGTGGTAGCACTTTTGCTGGGCCGTCCGCGGAAGTAGATGACCTCTGCGCTGCGAGCTTCATATTCGGCGCGACGGAGCGCCTCTGCATGCCGAGCTTCATATTCGGCACGTCTTTGGGCTTCTTCGCGCTCAAGGGCATAAAGTTCATCCATCGCCACACTAGACAATGCGGAAAATGCGGAGGGATTTGCAAGCGGTAGTTGTGTTTGTGATCGCCGAGGGGGATGAGATGCCTCAAATGAGCCAAGAGAGGTGGGTCGGGCGTATGATCCCTCCTGTTGGGTTAAAGCGGTTAGTAAAGTTATGTAAGCTGTGGGGAGCCGACCATGGGGGGTTTGGGAGCCGAAGGTCGCGTAAGAAGGGCTGCGTACCTCATCATCGCTGTTCGCTCGACTTCTCGCTTTCTTCTTCACTCTGATGGTCGAGGCTTCTTGAATACGACTGTCATTTCGACTGAAGGAGTGGAGGCTGATGCCAGGTTCGAGATCATCGGGGATGCTGTTTTCGGTCTTGGGCTTGGGCTTGCCTTTCGCGGCATGAGTGGAGACACTGGCGGTGCTGTGGTCGTTGTTATGTATTCGGGAATGTCGTGTGAGTTCGTCTGAACGGGAGAAACGCTTCTCGCAGGACGGATAGGTGCAAACAAAAGGCTTTTCGCCTGTGTGGGTACGAATGTGACGAGTCTGAGGAAAATTGATCGGGATCAGAGCGCAGTGGGGGCAGATGAAAGGTACAGACCTGGTGTTCAAGTCTGCTGAAAGCGCGACCGCAGAGCGGATAGGGACACTTGTAAGGACGTGGGGTAGCCTTATCCTGCGTTGTGGCAGGAGGTGTAGCGGGGTCCATGGAAATGAGAGCTGGGAAGGTAGCAGAGAAAGGGATCGAGGCGGACTGGAGAGGAGAGATATAAGTACACATGTGTGGGTGACCCTGAGGAGGGGAGGGAGGACACACGGTGATGTAAGAGAGGAGGTGAAAATGGGATATGTTCTAGAGGCGGAGTCTTGCAGATTTATCAAAGGAGAGAGAGCATTCGACCGGTTGTGGAAAGAGAATCGAAGGCGAGAGAGGAAGACAGGGTGTGTGATATTACGGCGTGCTTGTAAATATGAGATAGGAATCTATAGACGTCAAGGGGGCACGGAGAGTTGTGATTCAGAAGAAGCAGCGAGGGTTGCGAAGGGATAAAGTCCGGGGTAAGGCCGGAATCAGTTAATTGAGGAGAAGTTCGGGACAAGGGGGGGAAAGGAAAGGGGACAACTTGTGGGACACGTTGCGTTGGGAAGCGGTGACAGAAATGTCGTAAACGGGATGGCGAAGCTGTGCGCAGCTTCAGCGACACCCTCGGGGACCTCCAAAACGTGGATGAGGCGGGGTGAATGATACGAACGTGGGGAACACGGAAAAGGAGAGCTCGAGCGCACCGCAGCGAGTCGCAAGTCGTTTTTCGCGTGGGTCCGGCTTGATGGGCTGTGCGTATGGCCACAGGGTCGATTCTCGTCGTCAAGCTGGCTGGATGCGACTGCGGCGGCGGGTTGTCCTCACTGCTGGGGACGATGATGGCGATGGTTTTCAAGAGGAGCACTCGTGCCATCCGAATCACCGGTCACCTGCAACAATTCATATGTTACAGCCAAAAAATGTAATAAAATAAAAACCCGGTATTATATAATCTACTTCCTTCAGTCTTCCCCACATACATCGGAAACATCACTCGAGCTCTGGTACTACCTCTCCGAGGTATTTGTTCTGATGTGACGTGTCCGCTCCCATCTTACAGCCCTTGTTTTTGGCTGAGCCAAAGAGCTGACAAGGTATTGACATATGTTTGCAATCTATATCTCAATGGGACAGAAATATACCCCGCATCACAGGAGCGCCTTATCTTGGTCACTTATCTAGATTACCCCAGCCTAGACCTTGTCAAGACATGATCAATACTCCGTGGCGTGCGCGTCGCTTGCGTTTTGTCCCAAAACCAACGCTGTCATGTGCATTCCATGCGTGCCAAGGTGCCAACATGACGCACACCATACCTCGCCGCGCTGGGTTGCGAGGCCATACACAACGATCAACACACGTTCTTCGAGGTTTGCCGATGATTGACGTGGCTGTCTGAACCTGACTTTCCCTAACCGACGTTGTTTAACGCCTGTTTATTTCCTGAGAATCACATATGACTCATCTGAGACAAGTTTCTCGCCCGAATCCAGCCGTACAAATTCATAAAAGGGACCAAGTTGTGACGGGACATGTGTGATTTGGACATATTATCATGTGCACGGCGGATTCGCAACATACTGATAGAGCCATCTGATACGGTTGATAGGATAGATGCTTCACCCCGGAATGGCCAGCGTTTCACGGCTCTGTGATGCTTGTCCGCCGCGATTCCTGGTTGACGCCTGGGGGGTGCTGAGATCCCGGGTACGCCGCATAGGTGCTTCCCCATTGAATCTGCCTCGTTGCCAGCGCTCAGATCGCGGTATGGGTGTAAGTTTGCCACGCGTGGTTGACTCGGCACCCCAGGCGCGTATGCTCGCCCGACTGCCATGACAGCTCTGTTGACCTGGCCGCCCTTCTCGCGTTGATCTTTGCACAGACTGCTGCGCCGCAAAAACCAAGCTCAGTCGTTCCAATAATAGGCGAGACGAGACCGGTCGACCGGGAAGAATATTTTGACAGCACGGCCCACGGCGAATTCCGGAATAAAAACCACTCGAGGTTCACACCAGCTATGCGATCGAAACGTATTACATACTGCGTACTCGCTTCCCAGGAGAAATTACAGGGTCGCTCCCGGAATCCCCAGGAATCGATGGCCCCCACCGCGACTCGTCCCTGCATACAATGTGCACAAGCGCTGGAGTATGCATGTTTATCTTGGAGAGACAATCATGTATTATTAGCCACGGGATCAAAGGCAGTCCGCACCCCACAGACACTCTGTCGTACAGCATCGCTGCATTCCAACGTCGAGATCCGCGGAGTGCATTGTGGCAAAAATCAAATGTCGAATGGCCCAGTACTAGTACCTCCGCTGTTGACGTTGGGTGACGATAAGTGCACCCCAACTCGAGAGCTGCCTTCCATTCTTGTGAATGGCACCCACCCCAAGAATGTAGTCAGCTCTACGCCAGGAACGCAAAACAAAAAGATAAAGGAGAGTTAACAAAGAATACACAAGCGGGAGCGCCGAGGAAATTGGCGGGTCGTAGCCAATACGATAGCCTCAATCACCTCATTACCCCATTCTCACCCTCTGCGCTTCGGGTTCAGCCGCGCGCGTCATATGATTGCTACGACTCAGGGGCGGGGGACCGCCCTGTCTGTGATGCATGAAAGTGGGGAATGCGTCTGCGGGGCATTTACAGGCCGCCCTTGCTCACCGTTGACCGACATGTCGGCCAGCTTGCTGTTGGGTTGGCTGGAATGAATGGAAGAGAATACCGTTCGTTGCGTGTCCATCCCTCGTCGTTCGCTCATCACATCCACCCTGCACAAGGAACAGGGCATCTTAGCCATCGCTCGTCCGTTCACCGTGCATGTGCACCCGATGATCAATCTTCTACTACGCGCGGACGCAACGTTGCAGCTCTCCCCACTGGCTTGGGCTCAAAGCAGTGGCCCATCGTATAGCATGCATATTGGGTGGTGGTAGGTGCCCTTCGACGCGACACGTGACTTCCCGGCTCTCAGAATCAAGGTTCGACGATTTGTCTTCCTCCATTGTTCAAAGTAACTTCTCCCAGCCTCAGTCAGCCTTCGCATCCTTATCTCCCAGCTGAGTCCTGATCTCATGCGCCGAGTGGCAGAAAATGGAAACCGGTTGGAGCTCGGAAATGAATGTTTGCAGCTTTACGTGTTCTTACCCCAAATGTCCTCAGCGTACTGTCTGCTAGATATTGGTCAGTGTCTGATGGACTGCGAAGCAAGCCATGAAATCAGGGGCGGGAAGTCGATGGCACACCAACGTGACGTTACAACAAATACCGGAATAAAATAGTTCGGGTGAATACCAAGGTACACAGAACTCGGAATCAACACGAGTGCTGATAGTGGCACTTGTTGCCTCAGATGTATTCACCGTCGCCTTGTCCGTGTTGTCTGAAATTTTGATGTCTCCCGACGCAAACGTCTGTGGATCATCAAGTTCAGCAGACGGGACGTGTTTCGTGAAGAGGAGTAACCCACCTGCTGGCCCTTTCCTTCTCAATCTCCCTCCTTTCCACTTCCTCTGCGCTCAGTACCTCAAATCGCGTCCTGAACTCTTCGGCCTCTGACCATTCCCTCCACACACTCTTCAGGGTTTTCGGACCCCTCCCATCTTTCGGTGTTCGTCCCCATCCTCCAAGACCAAGACCCGTCTTGTCTTTCATCACCATAACACTGCTACCCACAGAAGTGCCTACCCCCGCTGTAGGCCCTTCTGTCGTGGAGGATGCTGGTTCGCGTTCTCCGGCTATGACACCCCATTCGATGGCATCTTTTTTATGTTTCATGAGCTCCTCGTGTACTGCATGTGCAATGAGTGGGACCGCTTCTCCAGATAGCCCAAGTTCAGCGCAGAGCTGTTGAGAAAACGCCTCTGGTGTCAGGGGCGAGAGAAGATCCCACTCAATATGGTCGAGGAGGTGGTAGGTAGCTATCTGTACGTCAATCTATGTGTGTGATGGCACCAACAGGCTTAGTCAGTGATCCTTGCATTGTACGCACGTTCGTTTAGGGACAAGCGCAGTGGGAAAATGGAAAAAAAAGCAAGGACGATAGAAGGGATGACGACTCACGCTGAGTATGACTCTGCACTCGGGAATCTCTTCAACACTTTCACCATCCCTATCTACGTGCCTGTGAATATAATCGTCCACACCCAGATCCAACGAAGCAACACCCTCGTGCTCTTCGAGCTGTGCCCTAATTTGATTAGCGACGGTCTCGGCCCAAGGAACGATCGGCAAATCAAGGTCCATGCAAAAAATCTTTGCGAATGTTTCGGGTTTGATCAATGTTTCGTAGAGGTTCCAGACGAAACAATCTCGAATTCTATGCGTTTCGGTCTCGAACTCCACACGGATGGGAACGAGGGAAGTGCGTTTCAGAGAATGGGTTTCGAGGGCGTCTGTGGATCTGTGCATTCCGTCATATTAAAATCGATAATCGATGTGCCACAGAAATGGACGTTGGGACATCATAGTTTCCATGGAAGAGAATATACGGCAGAAGACTCACGGATATTCATGTACAGCGGGGCCAACAGGCTTGGCTTTAATAAATCGGGATGGGGGGATCATACCCAGATAACTCTGTTCCAGCTCCGCCTTTTCTGTTTGTACTGGTTTCAGCTGCTGCTGTGATTGAAGTTGCAGTGGTTGAGGCTGAGGTGTCGATACCCCGCTCCCAGAATGGAAGACTGACATCCCACTGCCCATGCGTGTTCTGGACTGTCGTAAGGCTGTCCGAGTGCCTCCACTTGCGACGAAGTCCGAGTCGTCCGAGTCGATAGCACCAGCGTCAGGGAACTCATCCCCTGATCCTGGTTCGGCGTAGTTGACCATACCTCCGCGGCGAGTGGACGTGCGTGCAGTGGCAGAGGTAACATTCAGGATAGGTTGCATTAGGAGAGATGTACCTGTGCGGAGACGGGAGGGGTAGGTAGAATGCAGTGCTTGTGTGGTCACCGGGAGGGGGTGCGGGGGTGGATTAGGTGGGGGTGGCAGCGCGGCAGGTACTGCGGGCACTGATGGTGGGGGTGGCGGCTGGTATGCCGCGGGGATGTAGGTTGTTGAAGCCGGTGTCACAGGAGTAGCTTTAGCAGCGCGAGGGCGGGAACGCGTCCCGGTCTTGGGTGTTGTCGTTGTCGTCGACCATGTGTGGACATTTTTGAGGTAGGCTGAGGGAGTATCAGGACCGCCAGGATGGACATTTAGAGATGAACTGACCCTTGGATGGAGCGGTCTGTGCACCCGTTGCGACGTATGGGTGGAACTGGCTTGTTGCAGCATTGGACAACTGGGTGATTGTCTGCCTGAGTTGGGCGTCGGTGAGACTGGTCATGTTCGTCGTCGGGTACGACGTCGACGCTTGTGGTGGTGTGTCGGTCATCGCTAAGGGCAGTCTCGGGCAGTCTCGAGAGCGAAAGACGCGTGTTGCGTAATCACCCACTCCCGCCCTGAACGCGTTCTTTCTCGTTCCTGACCGACAACTTTGTTTTCGCGTGCTCAACGTCGTCGAGCTCAAGCTAATCTATTATGCTGTCGACACTCCTCAAGAAACAAACGACCTCTTTTACTCCTCTCGCACGAGCGTGCTTGAGACGCCATTCGACCTCCCCCGGGCCAAACGAGGAGTTGATCCAAGTATTGTCACGATGTAAGTCTCGTCGTCAAACCTGGCGAGAATGCTAACGAGGGTTTCAGACATGGAAGAGGAGAAAACCTCCACGTCCTCGAATTCTTACAAGGTGCGGGCTTACTCGAAAGCGATCACTGCCATTGGTCAGCTACCCGAGCAAGTTCGGTCAGTCGAGCAAGTTAGGCATGCAAGTTCATCTTTGTCCACATAGTTTGCTGTGGTCTCATGAGCTCCTCCAGCTCGAAGGAATAGGTATACGCATCGCGAAGCGCATAGATGCTTACCTCTCTGGAACTCCCTATGTCCGTGGGTGATCCACCTCTAGTTTCACCTCACAACTTCATACCTTTACGGGCTACAGGAACCACCCACGCCATCCAAGTCAAGGAAAGCTAAAAACTCGGACCACTCTCTTACGGAGCACACGAAACCTAAACCTCGAAAGACCCTTGACGAACTACGCAGAGAACAGGTGGTATCCTCATTGTCAAGTGTCAGTGGTATAGGGTAGGCAGGTCTATTGCCATCCACCCACATATTTCATTTCTTTGTGCGCAGATCATCCAAGGCCAGCGCACTCTACGACGCAGGTTGTAGATCCTTTCAGGATCTCAGAGAGCCCCAGTTTCTTCGGATGCTAAGCCGTCCTCAGCAGATCAACGTACAATACATGATTGGACTTGATCGTCGTATGACTCACGAACAAGCATCAACCGTCCGTGTACGTATCGCATGATACTCGCTTTTCCTTGTTGGTCTCTCAATCTGCGCCTCGCGACAGGACTTCGTGACACAGAATATCTCGTCCAAATATACTGTTTTGCTGAGCGGTGACTTGTGAGTCTCGTATCCTTGTGCTCGGGGACGATTGTCACCTTTGTTTCAGCCGCCGTGGTACAGCCAGCGCTCAACACATCATCCTTATCGTCTTTCATCCTCAGACTACTGGCATATTTCCACCCGAAGGTTCCCCAAGCATTGATTCTACTATAAAACAAAGGGCCAAATACGACATCATACCCTCTCCCTTCGCAAGTCGCTCTGAGACCAAGGTCAAGTCCAAAGGTCTTCCAGACACCGCCACATTTTCCACAGAGATCATCTCGCCACTCGAGTGCCGAGGACTTCTTGCCACTACTATCACTGCTGGTGCCCAGAAGTGGGATGGGATTATCAGAATCCCCGAACGTACCGAGAGCGAGACGGAAGGGAATGGGTGGGAGACGAGGACAGAGAGAATTCAAGGTGTGCAAAAGCGTGAAGGCCAATTTTTCAGTGCCGAGATATAGTGAGTTTGATCCGCAAACGCCTTGTGCGTGACCAGCGACTCAACTGTGACGTTAGTTACGTCCCACGTCAGTGTGCAGGTGCAGCATCGATAGCGCTGACAGGCGACGTCCAATTCAATCTTGCTATACGAAAGGCTGCATCCCGACTCGGTTTTCGTCTCAATGAATATGGGTTGTGGAGATGGCGAGGCGCGGCCACGACGGCTTCCGTTGATGAAGTTGACAAACAAAGGAGTATCGAGGAGCACGGCGGATATTGGGAATTGGTCACCAGTGAGAGGGAAGAGGATATTTTGGAGGCAGTTGGGATGGAGTGGGTGGCGCCGGCAAGGAGGAATTTTGCGAATCTGGACGTTCGTTCGAGGAAACGGAAGACAGAGGAAGAACTGTGAACTGGTTGTCTTGCTCTAGCCCGAGTGTTCAAGTCACCCCCGAGGAAATAAGATTGCACTAATTGTAGGGTATGACCTCTACTAAATTGTGTCTAGTACCATATGCTCCTTGTCCTATGGGCAGGGAGGATTTCCATGCTCTTGATCCCTTCTACTCTATCTTCCCCAGCCTCGACTCTTTTGGCCAGGTCCCAGAGATAAAAATCAATCAAGACGCTATTGACCTCTTCCCATGGTCCCCTCCCGACGTCGCCCCTCAGCCTCAGAATCTCGTCCCTCATTCGCTCGACACTTACGATGCTTGCTGCTCTCAAGCTGACCTCCTCGTCCGATCCTGGCGGGATGACCTCACGATTCCTCAACTTTTCCTGCAGCGACGGCGGATACACAAGTATGCCAAGATGATGGAGGATCTGGGGAACGCGGTAGTCCGCAAACATGGTCAGGGATGATATACAAGCACCGGGACCGTGTGGGAAGAGGGGATGCGGGGCAGAGGCGTCGGCGGGAAAGAACGCGGCCCAAGTTTCGGCGACGAGAATTTGGGCGCGCTTCCAGAAGAAGACTGCCCGGCTGCGATGAGGGAGAAGAACACAAAAGGGATTGTGAGCACGCACCCCGACGTCCGCCGATGGACCGCTCGTCTCTAAAAGACGGAAAGGTGTCGGTGACGGTCTGGACGAGTTCCAATGCCGTTCCTCGGCCACGTCGGGACATCTGAAAGGCATTCAAGAAGCCCGCGTACGATCCGCCAAAGTTCTGCATGTGTCAGTGAGACGGCGATCGATCACGAACCCGACGGATGACGTACATTGCAGAGTATGGAGCCGACCTCCCTCATGATTGCAATCCGTTCTTTGAGTAACGGCACTTCCTCTTTTGACACCGACGCAGCACGGAAGACGTGCGCGATTAGCGCGTCGGGACAGAGCACCTCGGACGAGTAAAACGCCGGATCGGTGATTGGAATGGTTTCTTCCAGAGCTACACATGGCCAGACGAGCGTCACGTGTCCCCATAGACCCCAATGTATGCGGAGACCCACCTCGGTTCAGAGCAGCGACGAGACTCCAGTACCCTGTATGAACAGTACGCGTCTCCGTGTCCCAACCCGTCCGCCATTCCACCCCGTACCGCTCCTCGCTGCCCTCCTTTTCCGACCAGAAGCTGAAGTTGAGCGAGGAGATGAGGAAAATCCAGTTGAGACACTCTTTTGTGAGCGGGTCCGAGGCCGAGTACGGCTCCGGAGGACAGATATGTAGAGGGTGGGTCCGCCATGTCCGTGGTGTGTACGACTCCACGAACATCCTGAGTGAAATCTTGTGGCGTGTTCCGCCCTCAGCACCTCTGACGTACAAGTGCAGAGACGTACATATTCAGCAGCCTTCTTTACCCCATCCTCACTGATTTGCACAACGTTCGTTTCCTAGTTCGACTTCCAGAACAACTTCGCAAAACAGCAGAATGGGGACTCACCACCAGCGCATATTCGCAGCCGGGGACGACCGGGTTGATAGTCCTCGCGGGTATATGTTGTGTCGGTTCTATCGTCTGTTCATCGTGGAATGTTTGCTTGCACAACGAACGGTCGACGGGGCTTGCCACGGACAACATTTTTGGTCTGAGAGAGTGGGTTTTTTGGTTTTGTGTCAGGTCCTTTATATTTACGTCATATCCAAGAAAATTCCGCTTTGCACGGCGTGAAGAGAGACCCCGGATTGGTCCGTCCTGCTTCAAGTTGGAGTTTCATCCGCATAATTACCCGAGGAAGGAGGGGTGCAAGAAGTGAGCGCTTTACCTTGCCAAACGTAGATAAATCTAAATTAGAAGTTTAGCCTTTACAGGGTATTTAGCGCCCATGTAGATCTCAGATCCCGTCTAGACGCCTGGCGCTAGTTATTTCTCAAACTCAAACACTACACAACCAACAGACTCGGAAACACTATGCTACAGTGTGGAATCGAGATGATAGCTCGGTTCAGCCCTACTTGCTAGATTGAGAGCCTCGGCGCAGGGGAATGCCCTGTTCCCCGCGAAGCACCTGTGCTCCCTGTTCCTTGACATCGGGCTGACCAAGCACCTGATCTGCGTCAGTTCCATCCTCGACAACGCAGCAACGGCGCAACTTACGGTGCCACGGATCAACTTCATAGCACACGCAAAGAAGCGCATCAGCAAACCCGAGGACTAATCAGAGCAACCTTACCCTGGCATAACCTAACGTTTCGTCAATCCAAAGTTATTGAAGTGGATGCGACACGAAAAAAACTGACCGTATATTTGCTCCTTGAGCGTCGGACTGTGTGGCGGCAGTTCCACAACGTTGATGTTTGGGTCATCTCGGTTGACCTCGGACGGCTTCTCGATCTGGTCCGCACGCACTTCTTTTCCATCACCTGGAGGCATGGAAGCTGGTGGGAGCTCAGCTACTCAGGAGTAGAACGTGTCATCCGCGCGTGTGACATACCCTGTTGGAGAGAAGTATCAATTCCAGTCGGCAGGCCCCCGGCAGAAGACGGCGATGCCTGGATACGCTGCTGTTCTGTCTCAGCGGGCGGCACTACATCGCGAGTTTTTTGTAAAGGCATTGTTTCGCTAGCCATGACGATCTGCTCAACGTTGGTTTCGACGCTGAAACAGAAATATATACTAAAGACCCACGTGATATGACATCACCGTCCCAAGTGAAATGGCATTACGAACGTCAAGTAGAGCCTATCAGATAAATAGGCTGGCAAAGTCTGGTGATATATAATTACGCGAATGGCAAGAGTCGCTCAGTACATTACTGCATGCAAGGGCGTTCAAAAAAAACGATGAATCAAATGTCCAGGCATCTCGCTGCAATGAGTATGACAAACTAATAATCCATTCGTCGGGAAAGTGGGCGTAACGCAAGGTCTAGGATGGGGTATACGGAAGCTCGGGCGCTGCGATGAGCTCCTCGGACGAGGATATAGATGGCGGACCATATACTCCAAAACCCGTGCCATCGTTGTTCCAACGATCAGTAGCTAGTCGGATGGGTACAACCATTCTGAGCTCCTTGAATGGCGATTTGGAAAGGTCAGGAGGCGTCATAGTTAGTACCAGATAGTCCTATAGTTTGGTTTCAATAGACCGCATTTGCATACAAGCTGGATGAGCATACCCGTACGGAGAACCCACTAGCTCTGAACCCTCCGACTGTGACCTCATCGCTAATGAAAATGTCGCCAGAGAACGCTGTCCAGTCAACCCCGACTCCCTTCACGTAGCATCAGAATAGTGTACCAAATAGTCGCTGGTCTCAAGACGTACAGCATTTCTGAATGCACCTTCGCCAATACAATCTACTCGCCAGATATCTGGTTTGGTGCCAAAAACGATAGCATTGCTGGGACCGTGATCAGAATAGCGAAATTGTATCATTCCATTGACCATAGCTCACCGAACGTCCACCGTTGTCTGTCGCATGAGTTGAATCCGTGTGACCTGTCTCTTCGGAGCGATTAGACCAGCCACAGGAGCGAGTGGCGAAAAGGCAAGTAAGGAATCGGCGTTGGAATGAAACGATAGATGGAACGGGATGGGCTGGCGAATGCAGAATATTCGTGTCGTGGGGATGTACAACTAACATAGCAATGTTAAGACCGCATGAAAGAGATGTACCGATAAACGAACCTTGGCCACCAGATCTCGTATCCCTCGTCGATTGGCCGCAGTAATCGAAGAAATCAACTTCCATTGGGGCATTTCCGCAAAGCCACAGCTCGATGCGGTCGCCACGAGAGGAACAGGTGTTGGCACAGATGGGCGAGTACGAGGGAGATACAAGAATGGAGTAGAGACAGTCCTGTGTGCAAGGGTGAATAATTTGACAGTGGACACGCGACGAGCGTACAACATACCAGTCATCTTTGCGGAAAAATGTGGATTTGACCATACTGGAAACATCATTGGGTTTGATCACGACCGCGCTCACACTGTAGCTGACATGTGCCCGGAATCCCGGGAGCCCTGAAAGCTGAGCTTCAAAGCTTGGTGGCAAAAACTAGCGTGGCATGTGAAGGACGGTGTCACTCTGAAACCTACTTAGTCACGTACATACGTCTTGTCTCTATCGGAATATGTTGTGGGAAGTGGGAAGCTGAACCTTAGTGAATTGGGACATGGTGCGTCTTGAATCCTGTCCTTGATCCAGAGCATGCTCTTGTTCGAGAATAATCTATGGGTAGACGTTCCGCCTTCCGCTACTTCTTCTAGCTTGAGGATACCCTCAATCTGAAGGCGCGCGTCAACATTTCGCCCCTATTCAAGGAACGATCGACCCACCTGTACTTCAACGCTGGTGATACCCTCGGTCTTGCTGATTTCCACTGTGCCTTGGACGGAGGCGCCAAGACCGTAAACGGGAAGCGCTACCCGAACATCCTGGTCGACCAATCTAAGACTCACGTTACCGCTTTTCGTCTGTTTGACGAACGAGCGGGGCGGTCTGTTGGGCCGCAGCCGAGGGTTGAGCGCCAGCCGGGACTCGTGTGTTCGCGGTATAGCGGTGTACGTCGGTGAAAGGAGCTGGGATGGGGGAGCAGCATATTCGGGAAGACTTGCAGCGGGCATGGGAGTGCTCTGGCAAGTTGCAAAGGACCTGCCTCCGGAGACGAGCAGCGAACGTGTGATCGGTAGTGTTCTTCCACCATATGGTTCATCAAGCTATACTTAAAACTGGCTTCCCACTCCGCTCGCCGCATTACCGTATGGGCTACGTTGGACAACGAGACGCTGCTGTGTCCCGTCCTCGGTGTGATGAGAGCAAAATTTGATGCATAAAGCTGTTCTGCTTGCTTCATGAAGCTAGTGCGATGTCTCTCCGTGCTTGCGGGAAACATTTGTGTTTGGAATGACTACCGCGGGTTTTCTCATGCGGAATGGACGAGAGCCTGCAATGCCGTTCTCCAGACCATATGGATGCTACATCGATGACTAATCAAGGCGCGCCGACATTGGCCCGATACCAACCTCCTATTCCCTAATGCGGCTATGCAGTCACTAGTTGACATGCTTATAATCATGGTCAGCCGGCTAAAATCCGCCCTTGCCACGCGCCCGAGCAATAGATCCCTGTACGCCTTTAATAATACCTTTTAGCCCACTCCCAACTCCCGTCGAGTCAGTTAGCGGGTTTCCATCTTGGTCGAGGTATATCCCGTCCTTCTGCAACTCATGAAGGTGCGTGTTCTGCACTCTCCTGATCGTATCCCGCCAGTCTTTGCAGACGGCTGGATTATCAATCATTACGTTTACTTCCTGGCTGTGGTACCAAGACTGTGTATCTGGCGGATATCAATATTAGACAATGTTCAACAGAGCCGCGCACCCACGACAAATCTCACCCTGGTTTCCATTCCCGGCGATCCCTACAGCATCGTCGATGATCATCAATTTGACCTTGACCGCAAGTTCCAGATAAGCAACACAGCACAATATCGATGGAATACGTACGTGGCAGTTCCGTTTCTGTGCAGATGCGTTGATAGGCTTAATTTGGTCTTTTCCTGTGGAGAAATCATTACTATCTGATGCCAATGTCATCATCTGATGGCGGTGGAGCTCACCAGTATACCAATAGAATCTAAGTCTCTCCTTCTCATCCTCGTTTAGCTGTGCAAACATTCGTTTCGAGACTTCCTCGTTGATCCCACCTTGTCCAGGCAATACTTCTCCCCCATCATTGTATCCAACATCTATGTATAGCGTGCACTCAATCCCACGACGCACAGCATTCAAGACACCTTCTACCACGGGTACCGCGTTAAAGGTTGGTGACTGTATGAATACATTCTTCTTCGCGCACTTCAGTCCCGCAAGCCAGGCAGCGTCTTGAGCATTGATTATTGCGCTATCCGGATTGCCCAGTTTTCCGCATGGCGCACGATTCAAGAGAACCATGGGGCACTCCTCGTGTGGTGCGTGGAAAACGTGAGGTAGATATTCATCATCAGGTGATCCAGGCGATTCGTATTCGATGGTCCCATGCATGTCGGGTTGATTATCTGCATCTAGACTCAAGGACATCAGCCCTCGAAGTCGTGCGAATGTAAACAAAGACCAACTTAGATGTTCGGTAATTGTCTGATATCTCCCCGAGATGAAGATTTTGCCATCTGATGTTGCATCGGGGGGGATTTCTTCATCCGTCAACTTGTGGTAAAGTTCCGCGCCTTTCTTTCCATCCAGGAGATGTATCGATGCATATTCATTGTCCACTCCAAACTTGTAACCACCCTCGGGTTTTTCGAATGGTCGGTTCAATAAAGGCAACCTCGGGCGCATCGGCCGAAACCAGCTGATGAGGGCCATGTCGTAAAAACTATCCACGATGGGACCTTCGAGGTGTACCATCATCTCCATGTTTGCACGATCTTGAATATTATTCGAGTTCACCAGCGCCACCTTGCGGTCGACGATCATGAATTTGCAGTGGAAAGTTCCTAGCAAAGGTCTTGGACGAATGTGTTGAGTTATACGGTCGAAACCCTTGATCTGAGATGTCACTCACTGGTGAAAATTCACGAGCTCGAAATCGAGCCACGGCATCTCACTCCTCCTTGGTAGTTTGACTTCATCGCTCAACCATTCCTCCTCTTCGACCGGAACATGGCTCTCCGTGAGCATCTTCAAATTCGCGCGGTCGTAAATCATCTTTACAACGACTTTCTTTCCTCGCTTCTCCGCCCGTCTCGATAGCTCTTTGAAGGCGTCGCAAACGAATTTGGATGCCTTGGACGCCTCCCAATAGTTCGTAGCGAGAAAGACTTCGTGCTCTGCGTTGACGATACAATCGTAATAGTGTTGCATGATGTCTGGTATCCTGGGAACACCTTAGCTTTCGTATCACATATCGCCATAGACAATCCTACAGGGATATTATAGACAAGTTCACGACTCCTCTAGAGCCCAAAAGAGGCGGGGACACGACACCAGCCCAAGGGTCGGTCTCGAGTGTAGCCAGAACGTCCACGTATATCTAAAACCTACGCATATAGAGCTGCCATGATAAACAATGCGATACCATACTGACCTCAAGAAACAGATCGCTGGGTCGCGAACCGAAATTACCACACTGAGCAGCCAGGTCGAGGTCCTCTTGAGTTGGCTCAATCGCTTGGATACGCTCTACATCCTTCTTTCCTGTGTGCTGGAAAAGTCCTTTGACCGCCTCTAGATGGCCACTAGTACCAGAAAGGCTGTGGTGTTGCTTGGGATGTTCGTCATAAAGAGTCTTGGCTAGATGACCCGGGGACACATCATGATCTGGTCCGGTCGCAGTGGCAAACGCAGCAGTCAGCGTCTTGTGGGAATGGATGAGGGAGTAGACCTTCTCTGAGATAGCCATTGAAGACTATGATGATCACTGGCAGCTTCACGGCGTTTATACTACCACAGACCGTACCAGTTACCACTGGTTGCCATCAGCCTCCACCGGTCGCCAGAGCAGTGCCTCGAATTGACACCCGCACTGTATCCCTGCGCAGCCCCGGCCACCGGAGGCTCAGCCGGACAGGCTGGGGCCGTTCCAGACTTATTGGACCCCAAAATCGAATTCTGAGACAATTTTTTTGAGCAAAATGTCATGGTTCATCAATCCCACTAGTTATGTTCTAAGGTTGGCACAATGTACACAGCTGAGTCTTATACAAAATGTTACTCGAATAACTCGACTTTCTAAATACCATTAAGAAGTATACACTTGTTTTTGCATAAACATAGGATACCCGAGCGAAATCCTTATAGCTTAAGTTAATTTCTTAAATAAATGGTGCAGGGGTATATTCAGGATCTGTCGATCCAAGGGTGTGTGACCAGACGAATAGGAAATGCCTGATAAAGTTGTGGAGGAATGGATTTCAGCGGGCCAGGGGGGGCGAGCAATGAAAACACCAAGAAATCCTGATATGCAAGGTGTTCGAATTATCAAGATTCTGAAATACGTAGACAAGACTTACCCTGACTTCGACCACGGAGGTAGTAAAACTAGAGTATTCGATCGGTTGCTCGCAGTGGATTTCCCCGTCCCAACTCAGGGTCGCCGTGTTGTCCAAGATAGGCTCGATAGCTGTTATGGGATTGGGGAAAACCCTGCCTATACCAAGAACTTCTTCTTGAATGTTTTTCGAATGCCCAATCAACACGGTCGTCTGTCGGAGAAGGAATACATGAATGGGTTTCTCAAGGCAAATATCGCTTTGTGTCACATGTTCGGCGATGCTACCCAGAAATGACGCTGAAGAGCAGAATGATATGTGAAACGGCACGGTCTCCGACGACGAGAATACTCGAACTGAAGGCACGAAGAGCTTGCGGGAAGAGGTTAACTACCGTGAGGGGACTTTGCACTGCATGACTCACATGGCATTGGGCTACGAGTGGCTCTTTACCTTCACTCGAGGGCGCTTTGGTCATTCCCCAAATTTCTTCTTGCCATTCTTCTGGGCAGATCTTCATGGAAGAGAAAGACGGGGGTGATGGCCTGGGTGGGCGAACCCGGGGGCTATAGCGTAAATACGCAGACAGACACACCTCCCTGCATAATTTCGGATGAGCTCGAAGCCCTCAATTACACATCCATATCACTGACTTGGTTCGGGAGAAAATTGGACATGCCACTCTCCGGACTATAACATTTAGCGAGTGCACAATAGCCACTCGACATGGGTCCCTGATAGACATGGAAGGCGGAAGACGATGTGGGCGACCATCTTTGTCCCGATATGCGGAAGGGAAGGATATCGAGATAGGCAACAGGCCGGGGCACACGTCACTGGTCGAGTCGCTTTTCCGCCACAGCAGGCGCTCTTTGGAGAAAAGAGTATGCAATAATATTCCCGATCTCGCTTTCACCCGAACTTGTGCCTCTAACTGGGTCTAAGATCAAAAATGGCGACAAGGAGAAGAGGGGAGGTGATACGAACCTTGACTACTACAGACACGATTTTTTTCCTATTCGCTGGTGCGAACTCACCATACACAGTGCTGCACAACCCAAAAGTAGGTATGCCATCCACCTCCCGACAACCTCGCAACGTGAGAGACATGCCATGTTCTTCGTATGTGAAGGCACAGTTTTCGCGGTAGTGAGCTGTCTGCCTTGGTGTCCTTTGGATGCATTGCTCTCCGGGTAACGGCGTCGAAGAGTAGTCAGGTGGGATAGAGGGCGAATAACCCGGAAGTTCTATATCGGTGGATATTTCCATGGTGGAGCAAGAGGCCGCAGCAATCAGCAGACTCGGGCGGGAGATGGCTCGCGGCCAGGCTCGGAGTATATATGAGGAACAGCCTACAACACTCCGAGTACGTATCCAACATAATCGGCGACCTCTGCGAACACGGTTGCGGTGTCGTGTGGTCAGGAACCAGGCAATGCCTGAGTGGCAGTGCGCGAAAGCTATCCGCAGCATGTTGATGAAACAAGCAGTGTTGTATTGCTTACCGTCCGAACCGACAAGTAACACTGTGCATGGATCGAACTTCGCCCAGATAAACACAGAAAATTTGATCCGTATTGTAGTGGAGGCACTAAGACTTGGCAGTCTGTGCGTAGTCTGTGGCTGTTATCCAATGGCCCCATATCATGATGCCGACTCGGATGGCCATGCTAACTCGCGCGAGTGTTTGACACTGGCGAAACCTGAGTTTCGTAACTTTGGTTACTACATGACATCTCAGTACTCTACTAGTACAGCTGATACTCAGGGTGGAAGTGAACCAGCCGATAGGCTTGACGTTGGACATTCTGCCAATCCTCAAACACATTCGCTAACTCCATAGAGACAAGGGAACTTGAAGGCCAACCCGATACATCTGCATCATGACTGCATTGAGGCGACGGGTATCTAGATAGAGTATGGATTGTGAATGCCAGGCTGGCTCGTTCAGCACAGGATGGAATTCAATCTTTTCCGAGGAATAATAACCTACTCAAGGCGGGTATTGCGTAGATCACTTGACGCGAATCCAAGTAAGCCGTCGGTAAGGCTTTGAAGACTGAGAAGCGATTGACCTCAAGTGCAGTTCACTTCGAGCCTTCGACATTACAGCCTGAGGATGGACCGGGCTTCGAGCACAAAGACACTCGGAAGGTGACTCGCTGGAGATCAGTGACTCGACAACCAAATTTCAGCCAATTCCATGATGAATTTCAGTACTGTAATCGCTCAAATCACTGAATTGCACAAAATGCTTGGTGACTTTCGAACATTGGTAAATATCCTAACTTTCAGCTTCTTATTTCACTGAATCCCATGCGACAGTTCCTGAATGAGACGCGAGATATTGTTGTTAAAAGGAACTGATCCTTTCAACAGATAGAGATTACGCTGGTGTACGTCGCGCTGTTTTGTCAGGGTAGCCCATTGACTGGGGCATTTGGCACTAGCGTGCAATATTCTGTCTTGCGACAGGAATTCGATTATGGGCCTCCAGGCAGAGAGTATTGACTCCCGGAGGACTATCTTTCCTCGCGCTGTCTTGTAACTTGCTGCCTATGGGAGAGCACCAGGTATTCTTCGTTGGGTGGCGAGGGCAGAGCTGTTATCATATTTTTGTACAAGGAGTTTGGTCAGAAGGGGTCCAGGGTTGCCTGAACCAGGCCGCATTAGAATAATACGCGACATGATGAGGTGGTGTGTGCATGGTCAGATACTGACTTGAATTTCTCGAGCTAGGTATCCATAGCTGGGGAAATTTACAAAGTAGCTTGTTACCAGCAAATTACGCAGGTGGATCGCACATACACAGTTATGTTTCGCATTATTATTTTTTGGGGTTGCATGTCATACTGACCGTATTCTGTTTTGCAATGTATGATACACAGGGAGCAGTTTTGAATGCGGCTACTTTTGGAGCCTTCGCGGCGGTTCCTGACCTTCTACACAATCTATCTGCCGTGATAGGATAGAGGCACAGAGAGCAATACATGGAACTGGATATCCGAAGGAAAGTCTCAAATCCGCAGGGCTGGGAGCCATGGTACCTCAAGTTCGGGGCACATAGGCAGTTGGGGTTATCAGTTCGGTGAGAAGCTCATCGAGGGATCCATCAACGGATACCGGGCGTTGCAATGGAGAATGGAGGCACGAGCTGGATGCCTCGGGCAACACTAATAGACTGGACGAGTCAGCATTGGAAAATAGGAGCGAAGTTCACCGGGCTCACAGTAGTTTGGATCGATAGGGGGGGCGTGATCGCAATGTGCCACTAGATCGATCACCCTATGCTCATGCAATGTGCTAGATCACGGTATCATTTGACCAAGGATCTGTCACGAGCCGTATCAGACAGGAATGTGTTATGCCTAGCAGTGGTGACTTGAGTGGCTGTCGAGGAGTGATCGACAGAACGACAGAGTCCTGTGTCGAGAAAAGGTAAAAATATAGTACATTAGAACTCGAGGGGATGATCATACCTTGACGGAAATTTGGTTAGTGGAGAAACCGGGAACGGTGACATCTTCGCCACATCTAAGCAACCCGTCCCAATCGAGAGAGTCCAAGCCTTCCCCAAGAGGATGCCGTAGAAATGTGTGATGTCTTGAAGGTAAGGATTGTGAAGGTTCCATTTTCCCCTCACCGAGGTTGCGACACCCCGTGGCATATTGTCCGTGTATTCTGACGCTGGATTGTCGGAGTAGATATATTCTGATGACTACCCCCCCATTCCGTTGGCCAATAGCACCCGGACATCCGTCTTGGCCTTGCTCAAGGAATGGGATAAGTGACGCGGGACTACCACGAATCTGTAGATGGAACGGGATTGTATCCGAGAGAGCATAGGTCTGCACAGAGGGAATGAATAACTAGAGGCATTTTATGCACTTGAGTAAGGTTTATTGCACATCAGCATGACTCACGAGACATTCGACATGTGCCAACCCCGAACCTTGTGACATTGGTACGGTACACATAACTTCATGCCATTCTTCAGGGGAGGACTTCACGGTGGACATAAATGGTAAATCACCGGGAAGCATAGGCAGATGTGGTCGACTTCGCGGGCGGTACATGAGAGGCACCTTGACACTGAGGAGGAACCATGAACAAAATCCTAGGTAGCATAAGCACAATACTTACGCTTCATTCCCCTTCAAAAAGGATAGGAACTGCCGTGGGCGTGACAATTCGATTGTCAGCGAGTACGAGCAAGCTACATGAGGTTCACTACTCTCGAAGGTTGGGGGCAAGGCCCGCACCTGACCACCATCATCGAAGGTGGGCGGGAAAGTGACCCCAAACGGGATGGTCCGAGGACAACGTTGTGCATGAGATGCACTCCATAATACATAGGTCGTAGAAAGAAACGTAGTCGAAACAGGAACCCCAGAAGAATGAAGGAGGAAGTGGCCCTCGAACTGAGAAGTCATAAGAAACCCGACCGCAAATATATACAGATCGACTTTTACCTTCAATATTACGGACGTTAAATCATCCGTGTTGCTGAGTATCACATCCCCTTGGATGACCCCACTCCGACCATATATAGGGTATACACTGCCGGGATGCTGGCCTCTAAGAACAATGGTAAGGCGGTCTGTTATTCTACGATACACCCCGGTGGGAGGTCGCGACGAGGTACGGCGAGTGAATTCAACGGTTTGCTCTCCTGGTAAGAGCTCGGTTGAGTAGCGCGGCGAGGGAGGAGAGGGTGTGTATGGGGGTACAACGTCGTGTCCCATTTTGCACAACTCGGCGTGATGAATGCTGATTACTGTAAATGTAGTAGCATGCGTGTGCCACGCCCTGGTATATAAGCATCACGCGTAGCACTTTACCGCTCGACGACTCTGTTCGAGTCAGATCTAAAAAGACGGTCAGTGGCGCAGTCAGGGGCAACGCATCATGAAGAACTAAGTCATCCAGTGTAATGGCCCCGATGTGACTCACTGCATCCGAGGTCAAGCAACGCCGTGATGCCGGCAATCAAACAGTTCGACCCATGCCATGTTAGAATGACCCGTTACACACAATTAGAACCAACCCAGTGTTTTGTACTCAAGTACAGCATCACAGGATCCAAATATATGACCAGGCTGCATCTAGGCGCAGTACTCACGCAGTACTCACAATGGCGGCGGAGGAAAATGAATCCTATACGTCCGGGTCTGGTTTGCTATCCTTCGAAACCACACTGGGTCCAAGGTCGACAATAGTGTAGAAGGAAAATGTTTTGACTTCAGGGACCTTTGCTGTTCTGGATGGTGTGCCTGCGCCATCCTCGGAAGGTAAAGGGTCATCGGAACGGTATGTATATGAGACCATCATGTTGAACTATGTGACCAATCAGTCCATGATCGCCGATAAAGGAAGATACAAACCTTGACGTTGCCCTTGAAACCAGGCTTAATGTTTACCTCGCCTCCCACGATGGTCACGTTTGCCCTCCTTTCCAGTACGCCTATATTTTTAAGGCGACCGCGTGATTCCTTGCCTCTGAGCCCTCTTCCAGTATCTCCAAACCCGATTCCAAGTTCGTCGTCCTCTACTCCAAACATGTCTTCGTCATCGTCGTACTCCCATGCTTCTGCAAATGCTGCAACGGAGAATGGTGTAGTTGGCAGTGACACTTGGTATGAACGCCCGTCCGCAACTCTTTGGGGAGATAATCGCACTTGGATTGGATCGTATAATGGGTTGGTCAGCCCGAGCTGAAAGGGATTACTTGCTCCGGTGTGCATAACGCCACTCTTAGCATCTATACCGGAGCTTGGAACCTTGCCCGCCACTCGCTTGGCTGTCTGCATTTGAGGAAAGCCAGCAGTTATAGCGGGCAAGTAATTGGCCGCCACAAGCTTGATCTTGTAACGCACAGACTGTGCCTTTTGTTCTGGCTTGATTAATATATGTCTGCACGCTGGACATCGTTTCGAAACTTTCGAGTGCAGGGGTATCCGATGCGGTCGTAGGTCACTTGAACATGATTAAGCAACTAGTTTTCCCAAACTCATTGACATTACCTCGAGCGCGGTGGTGTCGTCCAGCTATTTCCCCACCGTTGTTCAAGCTTGGCTACCTCTTCAACGGTTTCCATGTGTCTGAGAAGTTCGACATCCGCGTCGTCTCCACCACCACCAAGCTGATTGAAGACGGCGGTTTCCACCCTGCTCTTGTACTCGGGCATCTCGTCTTTGTTTGTTGTTCTATCTCGACCAGCACGACTGCGGCCAAGCGGGTTATACTTGCCAACCCCGGGAATATCGCGCGCGAGCGCAGCAGAGGCAGCGGCTGTGGCAGAGGACGTGTGTAGGTGATGAGATGATACTGCTGGCAAATGCGATGAAGATGAAAGAGATGATGTACGCAAAAAAGGCTCGAAGTGTTCTTTCAACCGTTCAAACTCCAGTGATTCCGGGGCAGAGTCTTCGAACTTTTGTAATTGCGCTAAACACATCACATCAGGAAGACAAGAGTGAGGGAAGTACCGATGCTGCTGACCTGCTAGCCCAGTCGGTTTCTCAAACGTGATGTCAACTTCGGCCGAGTCCCAACGACAATGACCGCAATATAAGAAGTACGGAGCTTCTCCAACGTTACTGAGCGAAGCTGAAGGTCGACCATCGCCGTCATCTGGGGGGTCGGACGCTACTACAGACAGAGTGGAGCGACATATGGGGCAAGAGAAACAATTGCGTGCACATCTATGAATGATGAAATTAGATATCCACACTAGTCAAAGGTGACTCACCGGTTCTTTTCAGCCCTTACACTTGCACTAGGGACCTCGAATAAGCAGTTTGGGCAGTAATAGCCACTGACTTCAACAGAGACACATCGATTACATCGGACGGCATCACATTCTTCGCAAAAATAAAGGTTGTGTAATGGGTGAAAGCTTGCGGAGGATGAAGCTAAGGTCGGCGGTGGTGGAGTCTGCAAGTCTGACCCAGACATGCAAGGGCAGTAGTATTGGATGCTTGGCCACATCTCACCGCGTTCGTGTGCAAAGCAGTGAAGAATGCACTATCAATGAAGTGAATTCGAGTTGGCAGTAGCGATATGGCTGCGACGACGTAGCGTTGACAAACTCGAAAACATCATGATTGGCATCGTAACCTTCTGCCAGTGCATAGAATACATCTTACATAATCGGCAACTAACCTGATACAAGTACATAAAACAATTCATGATCTGTCTGGAAGCTTCTTAAACATCGTACACGATTCTAGCACCAACCCAAGGGTAGGGGTAGTTGTGTTGGTACCAGTTGCGCATGCTGCGCCTCTCGGCGATCCGCGGGATCGTGGCAAAGGATCCCCCCAGCTAAGAAAAAAAAGTTGAACAAATGGAAGGTGGAAGAAAGGTTCAGCACAACATACTACGACTAGGTGATGACCATCAAAGAAATCAGCAGAGTACCTATCATAGGCGATGGTCACTAACTGAGCACATATCAAATGAATTTTGCTCACCCGGGGTACAGCTGAGATGGAACAAAGCCCGCGGGTTTATCGAATGCGGTTGAGGTCCACTCCCATACGCCACCGTTGTGTCCCTGCCCACCTTGCTTTTCTACCCCAGTCGTGGCACTGGACCGACGCCGTGTTAGTACATAGCTCCGGCTACTCAAGCAAATATGGGGTCACTTACGGGACAGGATGCCAGTTCCTAAATCCAACATTCGCACCACCCTCGTAGCCGCATGCGAACTTATCCATGAACACGCATAGTTCTGGTTCAGTAGGGAGTCGTCCACCTTTGACACTCGCATACACCGACAGGTTGTCATAGGAAGTGAGAACAGGCCAGTCCCAAGCAATGGTCATTGACACGGGACCATATAGCGTACGAACTCTGATCGCTCCGTCTTCGTGTTTCACCCAGCTAGCAGGGAACTCGACTTTGTCCTTCCCAGTACCCGAGTAGACCTCGAAGAATTCGCCATTGGTAACGGGCCTCCAAGAGATTCTAAATGTATCGACGGGAACCCGGCGGGATGGACTCTCGTTATCCCAGCCAAAGACATGCCCTTCCACATCTAACGCCTTAACAGCATCGTCGGCTTCTATGTCGTCAATGCCGAGAGTAACCGTAGTAGCTTCGATGACAATGGTAGGAGAAGAAGGCCTAGAAGCAGCATTCCACGATGCGAGAAGTGACTCCCACGGGGGTGGAGTGAAGTCTGGAGGAGGGATTGTTCCACTCCCAGCTCGCTGGAGAAGCATGTACAGTAAGGTCTGACATCGGGTCAAAACGACATCCAAAGATGAATGAAAACAGAAAAACCTCAATGTGTAGCCCCTCATGTTCAAATGTCATAAAGAGCACTCGGGCAATTTTTCTCGTCAATGGGAGAGTGCCACTGGATATATTCGTGTACAGCCTCGCGAGTCGCTCTCGCACACGATCCCTGAAGGAGAGGATGCTACTGAGCGATGGCCAATCTTCGTTGTTTCGTGGGACTTCAGAGTGGGCCTGACAAGATTCCGTTAGCGTCTAGAATAGAAGAATGGGGAGGAACACGAACATGGCATTGGGTTGGGTCGTCCACATTAGGGTCAATACCTCTCTATCCATGCATAGGATATTTAGTCGTATGCAGCATACGGTCAGACAACCTACTTCAAAAATAAACTACATTACAAGGATTAGTACGAGTCACTTCATAAACAGCGATACAAAACTGACCTTGAACTCCTCGGGCTGAGTGTGAGGTTCCTGCAGCAGACGGGAGAGATGAATATCTAAGAATGTGGGAATGTGACCGAGATAAAACAAGCAGATGTGACGTAGGTCAATAGGCTTCTCGAAAAGCATGGACGATGGAATCATCCGGAGCGTGACGAAGTCCCATGCTTTCCACATGTCTTGCCAATCTCGCATGCTCGGAACACCAAAAATTTTACCGATGATTTGGTTGGTGGATGTAGTAGGTGACGATAGCAAGGGAAATCCGAATGACGGACGTTCTAGCAACCACAGGGAGTAGCGTGACGTACTATCCATCCAACGCTGGATAGGTCGCAAGTTGGCATCAGTGAACAACACATAGGCGTCTCTCTCCGAGTACTGAGGAAGAGATAATGAGTATCGAGAATCTGGCGATCGACTACTTTCTACCTTGAGAGACATTTCGATCTTGATAAGCTCATCTTTCGAGAAATAGACCTCTTCTTTGGCACCTGGGATGGCGATACGGTGAGGGTGTAAGGACTTGTAGAATGCCTCGTGGGCACCTAGAGCAGCGTGAGCGAGGAAGCATGGTTCGCCGTACCTCGAATACACTCACGGTTACCTTCATCGTAAGAGTTGGTATATTGCCAATTACTGAGATCAAAGAGTTCTGCGTCACCGAGAGCAGTCCCCGCTGCCTTGAGGCCATTCATGATGAAGTTTCTGGTAAAACCTTTAGGATCGTTGTAAGCAATTTCAATTTCCTCGCGGCCGTTGTTGTGATCGAGACCCAGCAGGAGAGTATCTCCATAACCAGCGCGTAACGGCAACGAGCGAAGGAACTGAGCATCCTCTCCCCGTGAAAAATTGCCGATAGAGGAGCCTATGAATAGAAGGTGAAGCTGCGGTTGTCCTGAAGTGGGTGGCTTTGTTATGTCGGTATCTTGTGTGACTTCTCCAGTGGACGCAGATGATCCGGGGGAAGTGTATCGACGAATACTCTGGAGCGTATATGGTCCAAGCGACGGAATGGCACTATCGGTACAGACCCCGTTATTAACTATCTCCTGTAAGCCTCCTTGGAGTATAAAAGCGACGCCGTTTTCGTAGGTGCCAAGCAATCCTTTTGCCTCGATCTTTCCCTCCATAATGGAACCTACGTCGGAATTGCGCAACTGAACCAGTGTCCGTTGGATCTCTCGTTCTTCGAGATCGAGCGCAAAGTATGTCACAGAAGGGATGGTGGGGGTTCCTGACACCAAACCGGCGAGGGCATCCAATATATGTGAAGTCTTTCTGAGGGCACTAGATTATATATCAGCGACACCCAGATTGTTGAGAGATAAGGATAAGGTTGGTTCCCAGCGAGACCATGGGTCGAACACACGTATGTCACTTGGACAAAACGTTGTTCCTAATGCGGGGGAGATATGACGAAACTTGGTGCGACTCACCCTGCGCCGAGCTCCAGTAAGATCTGGGCTGGTACGCCTTCACTGCTTGCCAGCGAACGGCTTTGCATGATTCGCACAATTTCGCAAGCATGCCCGTGAAATATTTCTTCCTCAGCGCCAAACAAGTAGTACTCTGGCGCATCTGTGGTGATTTTATCATAAAGTCTGAGACCACGCTCGTTGTAGAGAAGTAGGGTGGGTAGTGTCTTTGCGTTAAACGGCGCTTTAAGACCCCTAACGATAATGTCTGGGACATCGTGCTGAGGTTTATCCGCGCCGTTTTGGCAGTTTCGGATATCAAAAATGTGAACTGCAGCACTTGCGTCGCCCATAGTGAAGAGGTGAGAGTTTAGTGCTGCGGGAGAGTGGTTCCCGCTAAGAATTGGGTGACATCTTGTGATGGATGGCGCTCCCCTTTATGTGAACCGAGGCCGTAAAGCGAATATGCCAAACAGGATCATAATGGGATGGGGTAAGGACTGGTAAGGATGCTGAAGTAAGCGGTCCCCCATAAACGATACAAATGGATGGCTAGATATTGGTTGGCCAGATAAGGATAAGTAGCAGATCAGTGCCCAGGAAGAGTACTGATCAAAGGCCCCAAGTTAGCCCCTCGGATATGAGTTGCAGATAAACGCACAATATCATCTCACACACGCCTCCACTCCCTCCACGGGACCTCATTTTGCCAAAAGGCAACTTGAAGAAAAATAAGAGATCGCTCAATTGGGTGCACGATCGTGATCTTGGGTACCCATGACAAAGTGCTTCGTTCAAATCACATGACCAGCTTGCACTGCCCACTGACCCGAAGCTGTGGCTCACTGTTGCCCCAGGACAGTCGCCGGCCGCATTATCGTGCCAGCTCCATCTGCGAACAGCGAATGTTGAGCACGGGAATTATCCTGGCCATGGCGACAATGTCATCAGTACCTAAATCAGAACAGAGCGTTCTTACTAGATGGGAGAGTGACCACCGAATGTTGATACTATCTAGACAATGCTAGTGACCAGATTGGATCCAGCCAGGCCAGCTGCGTGGTGTGAGATGGCCTGTTCCACTGGGGTGGGTGTATTCTTTCGCGACTACAACGAACCGAGGTACTGTTATATAGTGCCTGGACCCGAATCACGCAAGATTGCGACCATCTTGCAAATGTTGGAGTGTCACAGGCATACTCACTACACAGCATCATCATCACGGTGCGACGTTTCTCAGGCTCCTTCCGCAAAGTAAAGATTCGTCCACCTTGTTGTTCAGCATTCGAATACAGACTTGAAAAAAGTTACAGGTGATGGGTATCCACGTACTCAGACAGAGGACACAAAGTCAATGCTAGTTTGTGGGATGTTGTGCCTGTAATTCGACAAAATCTTTCAGAATGCCAGGGGTATCGGCCAACTGACCCCCAGATGCGAGCGATAGTGCGTATGAATTGAAGAGATGAAACTTGGAGGTCACCGGTCATGACCGGTCATGGGTACTATGGGCCCCACTGAAGTAAAAAGTTTACCATGTGAGGCTGTAGAATCAATTCTTGTAAGTTGTAGGTGAGGAGGTTGTCACGTTCGAGCGTGTCCGTGACAAGTTTTAATCTCCTCTTCGGCGGGTCGCCAAGTTTCTGCCTTCTGCCGCTCATGCCGCCTGTCTTCTGCGATTCGAGTTTGAACTTTGAAGCCCCGCACACACTCCGAAGTGTGACCCGATGTGACAACTCGAAGCCTAGGCTCTGGATCGGGAATTACTTAGATTCACACTGGGGGTCATATGGACATTAGATGAATGGTTCGACTACAGAATATATAGTTATACAAAGGGCCATGCCCCAACATCACTTCAAACGGGGGGGGGGTTATTTATTTTAAAAAAAGGTCACAGTTGTATTTTGGCAGCTTGCTTATAAAGTCGGAGCTTGAAAGTGGTAAGTTGGCAACACGTCCTTAGTCAGCCAAGGACACTTTCTCCATCGCCCTCAACATCGACGATGAGCGCTGTGTTTGTTCCCCCACCACCGGGCATGCCGCCCCCACCACCAGGCATGCCTCTACCACAGGGCTTCAGCCAGCAAGCATCCTCCCGCATACCTCCAGAAATGCTCTCGCAAAAATCGCAAAAATGGGTTTCGATGCAAAAGAAACGCTATGGCGAAAAACGCAAAGGAGGCTACGTTGATATGGGAAAACAGGTGTGTGCAGTTTTGTTCGTCCTTACCCTTATTGCTAACATATGTTGTAGGACCTGCCTCCCGAGCACGTCCGGAAAATTATCAAGGACCACGGAGATATGAGTAACAGGAAGTTCCGCAACGACAAACGCGTCCACCTTGGTGCGCTCAAGTATGTGCCCCACGCTGTCATGAAACTTCTTGAAAACATCCCCTACCCTTGGGAGCAAGTCCGCGAAGTCCCCGTCCTCTATCACATCACTGGCGCCATTACCTTTGTGAACGAAATTCCTCGCGTTATCGAACCCGTTTATCATGCCCAGTGGAGTACCATGTGGCTTGCGATGCGCCGAGAAAAACGCGACCGTAGACATTTCAAGCGTATGCGCTTCCCTCCCTTTGACGATGAAGAACCGCCCCTCGACTATGGTGACAACGTTTTGGATGTCGAACCTTTGGAGGCAATTCAGTTGGAACTGGATCCTGACGAGGATGCTGCAATCATCGACTGGTTTTATGATCCAAAACCACTTGTCGATACCCCCGCCGTCAATGGTTCCTCATACCGCTATTGGTCACTTACTCTCCCAGTTATGGCAAACCTTTATCGTCTTGGACGTACTTTGTTGTCGGACTGTCCGGATAGTAACGCGAGTTACTTGTTTGACAAGAAGTCCTTCTTCACAGCTAAGGCACTCAACATGGCCATCCCGGGGGGGCCCAAATTCGAGCCCCTTTACCGCGATATGGATGCGTTTGACGAAGACTGGAACGAGTTTAACGACATTGGCAAAGTGATCATCCGGAATCAAATCCGTACAGAGTACAAAGTTGCGTTTCCTCATCTGTATAACTCGTTGCCTCGGTCAGTCCACCTGTCCCCCTACCACGTACCCAAAAACGTCTATATTCGGACGGATGACCCAGACTTGCCCGCATTCTACTTTGATCCCCTCATCAACCCCATCTCCCTCCGAGGGGCAACGCCCAAAAATGCTTCTCTTGTCTCCCACGAGGACAAAATCTTTGGCCCAAATGGTGCTGACGAGGACGACTTTGAGCTTCCTGAAGAAGTGCAACCATTTTTGGAGGACAAGCTTCTGGAAAATGACCTCACAGCGGATGCTATCGCTTTGTGGTGGGCCTCTGATCCGTACAACCGCCGGTCTGGCCGGATGAGGCGTGCACAAGACATCCCGTTGGTGAAGAACTGGTACCTTGAGCACTGTCCCCCCAATCAACCCGTGAAAGTTCGCGTCTCGTACCAGAAACTACTCAAGTGCTATGTCTTAAACGAACTCAAGACTCGTCCGGAGAAGGCTATGACGAAGAAGAACCTATTCCGACAACTCAAGGCAACGAAATTCTTCCAAACGACAAGGCTTGATTGGGTCGAGGCTGGCTTGCAAGTCTGCAGACAAGGTTACAACATGCTCAATTTGTTAATTCATCGCAAGGTAACTATGTTTTTAACGTGCTACGTGACCCCTCATTAACGCCCGTATTATAGAATCTGAACTATCTTCACCTCGACTATAACATGAACTTGAAGCCTGTTAAGACACTCACAACCAAAGAGCGCAAGAAGTCTCGCTTTGGAAATGCTTTCCACTTGTGTCGGGAAATCCTGCGACTCACCAAGCTCGTGGTTGATGCGCATGTCCAGTTTCGGCTCGGCAATGTCGATGCATTTCAACTTGCTGATGCCTTGCAATATATATTCGCTCATATTGGTGCCCTCACTGGTATGTACCGTTACAAGTACAAGGTCAGTTGTCACGACTTCGTCATTTTTTTGTTGGCTAATCTGATATCTTAGTTGATGAGACAAGTACGCATGACCAAGGACTTGAAGCATTTGATCTACTATCGCTTCAACACAGGTCCTGTCGGCAAAGGGCCCGGATGCGGTTTCTGGGCACCCGGTTGGCGAGTCTGGCTCTTCTTCATGCGTGGTATTGTCCCCCTTCTCGAACGTTGGCTTGGGAACCTTCTCGCTCGTCAGTTCGAGGGTCGTAATAGCAAGGGTATCGCAAAAACTGTAACGAAACAGCGCGTAGAGTCGCACTATGACCTGGAGCTCCGTGCGGCTGTTATGCATGATATCTTGGACATGATGCCGGAGTCCATCAAGCAGAACAAGGCAAAGACAATTTTGCAGCACTTGTCCGAAGCTTGGCGGTGTTGGAAGGCAAACATTCCTTGGAAGGTTCCAGGAATGCCGACAGCTATTGAAAATATTATTCTGCGGTACATCAAGAGTAAGGCTGATTGGTGGTGCTCGTAAGTCTTGCGTTTTTCCAGGTGGTGAACGGCTTTAGTAAATGCATGACCTTCTTCCAGTGTTGCTCACTACAACCGCGAACGCATCCGGCGCGGTGCCACAGTCGACAAGGCAGTTGTGAAGAAGAATTTGGGTCGGCTCACTCGTGAGTGGTGCATTGCCTCAAGCGATTGCTACTCTGACAGTAAATTAGGTCTCTACCTCAAGGCTGAACAGGAACGACAGCATGGTTACCTCAAGGATGGTCCTTATGTCAGTGCCGAAGAGGCTGTCGCCATATACACTGCGACTGTCCATTGGCTGGAAAGTCGCAAATTTGCTCCTATTCCATTCCCGTAAGTCAATCCTTTTCGATTTGGGGTTGCGTCTCACGTCGCGGATATAGACCCCTGTCGTACAAACATGATACCAAACTTTTGGTCTTAGCCCTCGAGAAGTTGAAGGAGGCCTATTCAGTCAAAGGGCGACTCAATCAGTCGCAACGTGAGGAACTCGCTCTTATTGAACAAGCATACGACAACCCTCATGAATGTGAGCTACGTTTTGCCAATCTTGGTAATAGAGTATCTTACGCGATACTAGGCTTGTCGCGCATCAAACGTCTGCTTCTCACACAACGTGCCTTCAAAGAGGCAGGCATCGAGTTCTTCGACACCTATGACAAATTGATTCCTTGCTACGACATCGAACCTGTAGAAAAGATCACTGATGCTGTAAGGATGCTTCTAATCTACGTTGGGTCACTGACAGATTGTTGGTGGTAGTACCTTGATCAATTTTTGTTCTTCGAAGCGGACAAGAGAGGATTGTTCCCCGCCTGGATTAAGCCCGCTGATACGGAGCCGCCCCCTCTCCTCGTGTATAAGTGGTGTCAAGGCATCAACAACTTAACTGACATCTGGGAGACTGGTGAGGGCGAGTGCAATGTTATGATGGAAACGGTGTTCTCCAAGGCGTATGAGAAGGTCGACTTGACCCTTCTCAACCGTCTACTTCGCCTCATCTTGGATCATAACTTGGCAGATTACATAACCGCAAAGAACAATACCGGTAAGCTCGATGCCTATGTTGTAGCGGTCAATGCTAACGTCTTTTATTCAGTTTTGACATATAAGGATATGGCGCATACCAACGCGTATGGTCTCATCCGTGGTCTCCAATTCTCTGCCTTTGTTTTCCAGTACTATGGCCTCGTGCTCGATCTTTTGATACTTGGACTTCAGAGAGCCAGCGAAATGGCTGGACCCCCTCAGATGCCGAACAATTTCTTGCAGTACCGCGATTCTGCCACTGAAACGCGACACCCGATTCGACTTTATTCTCGCTACGTCGACAGGCTACACATTCTTTTCCGCTTCACAGCCGACGAGGCCCGAGATCTCATTCAACGTTACTTGAGTGCCAACCCAGATCCGACGAACAACAACGTCATTGGTTACAACAATAAACGCTGTTGGCCTCGTGACTGTCGAATGAGGCTCATCAAGCACGACGTCAACCTCGGCAGAGCTGTCTTCTGGAACGTGAAGCAAAGTTTACCTAGGTCTTTGACGACCATCGAATGGGAAGACACGTTTGTCAGCGTCTACTCTCAAAACAATCCTCAACTTCTGTTTTCCATGTGTGGATTTGAGGTCCGCATATTACCGAAGATCAGGACGATGGGTGGAGAACAATTCTCGCTGAAAGATGCAGTCTGGAACCTCACAAATGAGCAGACGAAGGAGCGCACCGCGCAGGCCTTCCTTCGCGTGTCAGATGACGGTGCGTTGGGTTGTTATAATTCTGCGTTTGAGATACTGAAGTTGGTTTTCTCGTAGGCGTCCAGCAATTCAACAATCGCATCCGACAAGTATTGATGAGTTCTGGTTCTACAACTTTCTCCAAAATTGTTAACAAGTGGAACACTGCCCTTATCGGACTTATGACTTACTATCGAGAGGCAGTTATTCATACGAACGAGTTACTTGACGCGTTGGTCAAGGCAGAGAACAAGATCCAGACGCGGGTTAAAATTGGTCTGAACAGTAAAATGCCTTCACGATTCCCCCCGGTTGTGTTCTACACACCCAAGGAACTCGGTGGTCTCGGAATGTTGTCTATGGGTCATGTTTTGATCCCTCAAAGCGATCTTCGTTGGTCGAAGCAGACTGACGTCGGGGTCACGCACTTCCGTGCTGGTATGTCTCATGAGGAAGATCAACTAATTCCCAACTTGTACCGCTACCTCCAGCCATGGGAAGCCGAGTTCTTGGATTCTGCACGCGTTTGGTCGGAATACTCCATGAAACGAAAGGAGGCAAACGCACAGAACCGCCGTCTGACTCTTGAGGATCTCGAAGATAGTTGGGACAGAGGTATTCCCCGAATCAACACGTTGTTCCAGAAGGATCGGCATACGTAAGTCGTACAAAAACGCCACCCTCGTTCCATACTGACGGCTCTCCTCAAGTTTGGCCTATGATCGCGGCTGGCGTGTGCGTACTGACTGGAAGCAATATCAGCTATTGAAGCAGTGCGTTACCCTTCTTCCGTTGTTCACACTCGACTAACTGTTTACAGCAATCCCTTCTGGTGGACTTCGCAGAGGCATGACGGAAAGCTATGGCAGCTCAACAATTACCGGGTCGATGTTATCGCTGCTCTTGGTGGTGTCGAAGGAATTCTCGAGCACACGCTGTTCAAGGGCACTTACTTCCCCACTTGGGAGGGTCTTTTCTGGGAGAAAGCGTCTGGCTTCGAGGAGTCTATGCGATACAAGAAGCTTACGAATGCCCAGCGATCTGGGCTGAACCAAATTCCCAACCGTCGATTCACTCTATGGTGGAGCCCGACAATCAACCGCGCGAACGTTTATGTTGGTTTCCAGGTCCAACTTGACTTGACTGGTATCTTCATGCACGGCAAGATTCCTACCCTTAAGATCAGTTTAATCCAGATCTTCCGTGCTCATTTGTGGCAGAAGAGTAAGCTCGCATCATGCCTTAAGAGCTGGCTTCATTTTGATGGCATTCTGTAGTTCATGAGAGTGTGGTCATGGACTTGTGTCAGGTATTCGACCAGGAGCTCGAACCCTTGCAGATCGAGACAGTTCAGAAGGAGACAATCCACCCTCGTAAAAGTTACAAGATGAACTCGTCGTGCGCCGACATCTTGTTGTTCTCTGCATACAAGTGGAACATCACCCGCCCATCTCTTGTGACCGATGTGAGTTTTCCCTGCTTGAGAGAGGTTAAGCGAAGGCTCATTTCTTGGTACAGAACAAAGATGTCTTGGATGGCACCACAAGTAACAAGTATTGGATTGATGTACAGCTTCGATGGGGTGACTTTGATTCGCATGATATCGAGCGGTATACACGTGCAAAGTTCTTGGACTATGTAAGTGGTTATGACTAAGTATGCATGGCTTTTGGGTCTCACGTATTGTTCAGGTATCCGACTCGATGAGCATTTACCCATCTCCTACTGGTGTCATGATCGGCATGGACCTGGCATACAATTTGTGGTCGGCGTATGGCAATTGGTTCCCTGGCATGAAGCCTCTCGTTCAACAGGCTATGGCCAAGATCATGAAGGCAAATCCCGCCTGTCATGTCTTGCGCGAGCGCATACGTAAAGGTCTCCAGCTATACTCGTCAGAACCAACGGAACCGTATTTGAACAGTCAGAACTACTCAGAACTGTTCTCGAACCAGATCATTTGTACGCGCATCGAATTTGGTATCAAACGTTGCTCACCTTTGATATAGGGTTCGTTGACGACACTAACGTCTATCGTGTAACCATTCACAAGACCTTTGAGGGTAACTTGACCACTAAACCCATCAGTAAGCAGTCGTCTTTTAGTTTTGGCGCAACGATGGCTTATCTCCTCACTTAGACGGGGCTATCTTTATCTTTAACCCACGATCAGGGCAACTTTTCTTGAAAATCATCCACACTAGTGTATGGGCCGGTC
>JBBPSC010000048.1:0-43211 GCA_038093395.1 Baorangia bicolor
TAGATGAGATTCCAAGGGACTTGCATATAGTACAAGCCAGAGTGTGTTGCGGCAAAAGTAATCCCACCCAAACAAACTTACAGAGTAAACGAGTGAACGCTTCCAGAAAGGCATTGAATCTCTGAGATACGTGAAACCTGCCTATACTTTATAGGTAGCACCATCGGATTCCCCTTCATGCTTTAAGGACTGGTGGTCCCCCTCAAGTTCCTGGTTTCCAAGCCGGTATGGTGGGGTAGAATCGTTCGTTGAAAACTGCGATATATGCACTTCTAATGGCCTCATTCTATAAGCCGTCTCCTGGGACTCGACAGCAACCGTCCTACTGGCACACCGTGTAGTTGAGACATAATGCAAGTTCTTCGACTTTCGCCTCATGGCGATGCGAATCAGCACCATGCAGAATGCAATGGTAATGATCGGCATGACCTATGAGAGAATATGAGTCTTGAGGAACCAAAATTATTTTGGACGGGTTAAGTTCACCAGGTCTGGTACAACGAACTCCCCGTTATCGTGATTGACGAAAAAAAGGAGTGCGATGAAAAGCGTGGTAGAGTACAACAGGGCCGCATCAACAATGACGCGGAGGACTGGCATCAATGTATTTTTCTCTGAGGCGCAGATGGATGTAACATTACGCTCTATGGTCCAGATGCGATACGCGAGGAGCCCTAGCCTTCCGTTGAAAATGTGACGAGACCCTGAAACTGCGTGGGCTTACCGGAACTTAGCAAGTTGGTCGTGAGCGTCGACGCATAAAACCCCGTGACCCACTGGCGAACTTCCTTGGAAAAAATAGTCGTGGCATCGGCAGTGGCCTGTGAAACACCGTAAACTGAACCAATACCAGTCGCTGCAATGTACACATTGTCAGTGGGGACGACGTCCACAAGGTAATTTCGTCCTACCCGCTACACTACACCAAAGCAATGAAGGGAGGATGATGATCCAGATCGATTGCCACACAATATAACAGCGGTATATCTACTGTGGATCAGCAAAGGTAGTTTGTATAGGAATCACGACCTACCACCACGCCATCCCCGAGAAGTGTTTGTAACATGTAGAGCGCAGCTTTTATCACCAAAGTATTTTGGGCAGGGTCTTCGAAGAATGCCAGTGGCCCACCAGGGAAGGTATTGCGGTACTTTACTAGGCCCTCGTCTAAGCGCACGATATCGACGACCATATGCTTGAAAGAAAGAGAAGGATTGTCAGGAAGGGAACTCAAACCCTGAGCACCGACAAACGAGCTTACGGTGGTACTGAGAACCACGAAGACGACAGTTATTGAGATACTCCCCCAATTGGGTGCATGATGGACCTCTTCGTGGGTCAGCACCCATATAGTGCCGATGAACATGAGTAGCGAAAATCCTACATGAAATCTGGTTAGCGGACAACGGTTCCCGAGATTGAGCAAGATACACACCATACAAAATACCTTCGAGTACCGTTGACATAATCGCGGCATCGTCCAAGGGGATTCCTGAACCCATGGCAGCCTGTAACGATGGAGAGAAGCTGGGACTTGAACTGGATGACCCTGTGAAATATAACCTGGCAGTGACACTGGCAAGAAATAACCACATTGTTATCCAGTTCGAACTCAGGAAACCAACTTCATTGATGGACTGTGTGAGAGACATCACATCCCGCCCAATCGCATATCGTGCGCAAACGAATCGACAGACTGTCGCTATTGACGAGATCTGAAAACCGATGACGAAGTTGATATACAGATATTTTGGCTCCAACATGGAAGATATGAGCGGACAAACACCGACTAGAACTTGGTGGACCAACTCTTTGGAACATGGAATCCTATGTGAGCTTGATCGGATCCATCAGACGACATGTATTGGCCTACAGTTTTCTGTAGGCTGTGCTGTTGAGCCCGACTTGCCAGTGAAATAAAAGCCAAGCCAGATGGGAAGTGGATCGCACGTTCATCACCACCATAAAGGCTCAACACCGGGCGCGCGACGACTATCAAACCTTCCATGGGGATGATGCTTCTATGCGTGTACGGGGACTTGGAGCCTTGCTGGACGGCGCTGTATCCCTGTTCGGTGCAATGGCATTCATGCTTGCTCGCAGATAAGTAGACGAAACGTCGGTGCTGAGTATACGAGGAACTTGTCCAGGCGGGTGTGCTCTCCCTAGCGTGGCAGCGGCAGCGAGGAGGATGTCAGAAGCAAGAGGGACGTTCCGTGAACGCAGATATTGGGCAAAGACGGGGATCCATTGCTCGCTGCGACATGTCGTGGCACTTCGCCAGCCAAATCGGACTGGGAGGGGTGGCATCACGAGTCAACGAGAATTGAACATTTTCTAGACGAGTGGCTTCGTAACTGCTGGCCAAGGTGCAGTTTCACCATTTGCTGTAACGGCATGTAGCATCAACACCCTTGCTCTTGAGGAAACGCCATCGTTGTCGGAGATCACAAATTCAGTCGTCGCGCGATAGAAAGCAACGGACTGAGGTGACACCATGCATGACTCGGTCGAGTGCACACTATCAAAACACCCTATCCGTCCTCATGTCGTCGCGAGGTTGCTACATAGCAAACCGATGAAGATGGACAACGGATATCCAAGATAAAGGACCGCTTCTGCACGCAACTGGACCACAGGAGCTACTATGAATGAAACCAGGTGATAGAGGAAGTCTCAGGAAGATGTGGTTGTCATGGAGTGGAGGCGCAGGCAGATTGGCTGTAACTTACAGGAGCACCGCACCATCAAACTGTTCATCACTGAAAAACACCTGTACATGGGGCATCTCTGTCTTCGAGGCTATTCTTCCTCGAGGTACTTACCATGCACGGGGTCTATCCTCGAACTATCAAAATGAACAGGAAATAGGACGCTCGGTGATCGGTCGGAAGAGCTCAGTTTTCGCGGATCCTCGTTCTGTTCTCCACCTGATTCCAACTCAGAACTGCAGCTAACCCTCGCTCTCACTCTTTCTGTAGCTGCGTTCTGGTGAACGGATGTCGACACGATTCAAGTGTGTCGGAATATCCCCAAGCCCATCATCACCAACGGCGGACCACGTCAAAATGCTTCGACATCGCCGGAAATCATTCATAATAGCGCGTGTAAATCCAGTTACTTTTTTCGCCCACGGAACCACTCGTACACATCGACAGACTACAAGAACGAGTGCGATTCGACAATGACGCGGAAGCCACGGGTGCGACGTTTTGAACGCAGACGGCTCAGTTCTCGTTTGTCCGCCATTTCTGGAATCCGCTGACAGAAAACGGACCGTAAGCAGTGGTGTTGGACTTGTTTTGAAGAGCGCAAAAGACACATTCCGAGCCGTTCAACCACCCAGGCGACCGAAAAAAAAACATGGACTAGCCCATCGAACATGTGTCTCGAAGAGCGATCGCACGTTTTTTCACAAAAGGTCAGTAGACTCGTTTGCCCTCCTTGAAACACGATGACTGCTTGCGGGTTCGGAACAACCCGATGACCGAATCGTCCCATCGGCATGGTCAACGCACCAACTCCAAACTCTAATATCGATCGATCGACAGGGTCCAGGTACAACACGGACCCCAAGTGGATCCAGAAACGGAGAGTCATGCACATGTCCCGAATACTTGTCTCTCTCTCTCATTTCTTGGGGCACTATGTCAAGCATGTATATAGCACGTCAAAACGCTGTCATGACATGTGAAAAAAAAGCAAGTTGCACGTGCGCGTGGCTTCCTCGGGTGAAGACTTGAAGAACCAGTGGCTCGCACACGTGTCCCCGGTTAACTAGAGCGTTATTGGACGTGACGTGTAATTCTGAGATGGACCCGGGCGAAATAAACCCACTCAAAGGCGAAAAGGCGATCGCTGATCAGGGACCGAGGCGGATCCCACGTGAAATCGGCCGCGCACGAGGAGGGACCAGCCTGGAACGTTCGAGGACGCGTCCACATACACATGCACGTATGCGAAATCACAAAAAGTTTATTTCAAACGTCGGTCATTTGAGTGGGTTTTGAATCCAACGTTTGAGTTTTACATTGAGAAAGAACGCGACGGTCCCAAGTGGATCGGTTCAGAAATCAGATGCTTGCAGCATGTATGTCGGACTCGTCGCCTTTGCAAGCTGTACCCACTTGAATTTCGGCAACCACTCCAGCAAGTCAGGGTATACGGCCTCTATCGATGTATACAGGTATATAAAACGTACTAGGTACGATCCCCCCCAACGATAGTCAGTATTTCAACACAGTTGTAAAAAAAGACATGAAAAAGAAAAAAAAGGAGTCGTCACGGATCGTGAGTGTCGTAAAAGTGGCCAAAATCGAATCGCCAACAATCTAAATCATGCCCGAACGGCTTTCCAAAACGATGCGTACCTATGACGTTCCAAAACAAAACTCGTCAAACCGAATCGCCAAAAAGAATACGACTTGAAACGACGTACATGTTGACCATGTCCAACGCCGCTTCCGGTCCTTTTCGTATACTGATCGGCGCGACGACGAACCCGTGTTTTCTAAATCTATACCGCGACAGGGCGCCATGATGAGACGGGAGAGGAAAAAAAACGCCGGTCAACAAACGTCCACTCACACCTCCTGATACCAAGGCTGTCTCGCCGCCGACCGCCAGAGGACGAACCCACCCGGGGAAACCACCCTCGCGAGCTCGGACACCTCGTCTTCCACGTCCTTGGACCCGGGCGCGAACCAGTCCAGGTGGTCCATGATGACCGCGCGCGTGAGTGAGCCCGTCAACAGGCCACGGAGGACGCTTTTAGGAAACCAAGACGTTGTCAATTGTTAAGCATGTTCTCATTGTACGGAAAGCGCTTACTTGATGATCGAGTCGGTGTGCAGACGGAATGCGTCTGTCGCCTTGGCGTTATCGGCTCTAAGCTTATCAAACCCTGCCCGTGTCAGATAAGATGGACACGACGTGGCCGTATAGCGGCCAGTGAGGCACTGGAAGAAGACGGGTCCATGAGAAAAAAACACCGACACGAGTTCGCGTCCCTCAGGAACGCACCAGAGGGTAAAAGTATGCGCCGTCTTTGAAGGTGTACGTCGACGGGATGGGGTCCAACGTATCTCTGACGAACTCGTATATGCTGCCTTCGTTCAACAACATCTTGCGTTGGTTCAGTGGGACGCCGAGCGCGTTCCAGCAGAACGCGGGCGTTTTCAGGAGCGCGACCACGAGCGGGTTCAGAAGCACGGGCATTAGTTTTTCTTTCCATATCTTCACTTGCGCCTCTGTCGTGGAGACGTTGCACAGCTCCTCTGCATCCTTGGTCACCCCGGCGAGAGAGAAAATGACTCGAGCGAGACGGATCGCCAAGCCACTGTAGCCGTTCATGTAAAATGCTTTCGAGAACGCCTTGTCGTTGATGTGCCAGAACTGGTAGGCGATGGAAGAGAGCAGCGGGGAGATCTTCCCATCCAATAGCTCGCGGAATCGAGGGTGCTGACCCTGTCCAAACAACGCGAAAAAGTCGTCATAATCCAACGCAAGCAAGGCTGCGAGCTTCAGCTCCAGGAGATGGCCTTGACTGGATGTACGACATCAAAAGGATAGACATTGCCAACAAAGGTGATTGCCGTACCATGGGTTCATGTCCACACAATGTATCTGATAGGAATAGCGTCAGCGCGACGAACAGATGCTACTATCTCGACTTACCCTCCTAGGTTGAGCAGCGATGGCGTAATGCAACGCATTGTCACCCGCAGACGTGATAACAAGCATAGAGTCGTCAGGACCCAAGTCCAAATGCTTCATGTCCTCGAAAGGGTCCTCCTGAAAAACCAAATCAGATTCCGTTCCGCCCCAGAACAGAAAACCTTACCCATGTAAACGAGTAAATGAACGTCCTAAACTCCTTGTGCACGGGTTGCTCATAGTACGGCAATCTCCAAGGCTAAAGGAAATCATCCCTCAGCACAGCAACAAAACGACGACAAGAGGGCCGGCCTACGTTTCCGACGTGGTAATGGAACGAACTCAAGGGAGGGCTGATGTTGATCGTCGAATGCGCTGGTACCGGCGGCTCGACTTCCACGACTGGTTGGCCTATATCAAGCAGAGGAATGACTTTCGAGTCTTTGATCACGCTAAACGACGGAGGAGAGCAGTTTCCGATCATGTTTCCACTTTCCACTTCGAACGCATGGCAGAAACGAGAGACGTCGCAACACCGCGACCGACCAAGCCAGATGTAGTACGGGCTAAGAAAACGTTGAGAGCGAGGTCACACAGCCGTGCAAACACTCACATGCGCACGATGAACGGGATGATGAAACGGTTCCTGCCGTTATACGTCTTGACCTGAAGACGAACATTTGAGAAGGAAAAAAAAAACCTCGTATTGTTGGACATACCGTGCCAAACTTGTACTCGAGATAGTCACGTCGGTGAGGCGATAACGACACGTGATCAAAGTCGAACCAGATCTGCCAGAACCAGCGGCTGAGCCAACCGCATTCCTTGCTGGTTCCCCCGATCGCTTTCTCGTGAAGCGAAGGCTGGCGTCCGGACGTGTAAAAGTCGACGACGCCGAGCACGCCCGTCTCTGGGGAGAGGACGTAGTCGATACGATCGAGCAGCGCATAAAAGTTTGGAATCTCGAGGAGGTGTGGGCAACTTTGGACGAGTGGGAGGCGAGAAGGATGGCCTTACCATGGAGAGGGAATAGCTGAGCGTGATAAAGTTGACGCTGCCTTTGGGATCAGTCGTAGACCACTCGGGGAGAGAGAACTCTGTCGCATCCTGGCACAGGACCGTAATGTTACGCCACCCTTTCCGAGCGAACCGTTTCCGAGCAACGTCCAAGAGAGGCTCACAGAGATCGATGAGGTAGATAGCGTCGAACTGAGAGACGGGAAAGTGCTTGTCCATGAGCTCGATGTTGTGACCTGTGCGTGATTTGGTCTAGGCGCGGTTAAAACGAGCGAGGAAACGATGCGCACCAGTACCACCGCCAATGTCGACCCAAATGAGCCTCTGGGAAGGATCCTTTGCACGGAGCGTGCGAAGGTGGCTCACGGAGAGACGTAGCATGGTGTTGCGACCGCGGAGCAGACCATTCCGAGTCTTGTCATACACGTCCGCTTGACCCTTGTAAAACTAGGGTCGGGTGAGAAAGCGTGAAAGACGGGAGACGGGAGGGGATCGACCTTGTCTAGACGCGTCCGTTGATCCGTGGCGCCGAGTGGACGGATGAAGCAGTGCCATATGAACTTGAGCTGAGGCACGATTGCGTTGCCCAGGGCGAGGGTGACGGCGAGGAGCGACCCGGCGAGAATCAGACATGCTGCGATCGTCGACGATCCGGTATAGTATGCGAGAGCGTCCCCGAGGTATCTGGCGAGACGGTGAGGCGCTGAAGGAGGTCGAACAGAGACACGACTCACCGTCGGTTGTAGTACACGAGCAGGCCAGCGACCAGGAGGACACCGCGGAGGGAGACAAGCTGGAGCATTTGTTAGCGGGGTGACCAGGCAGTCACGAGTTGGATCTTATAGAAAAAATTACCCATGAAAATACAGCTATTGTCGTTATCATTGTATCTCTTCAAGATGACACCGCTCGAGGCCAATCGCGTAACTCCATGCATACAACACGCGCACGAGGCGAAAGGCGTACCTTGGCTCGATTACGAACGTGCGACCAACACCTGTCATTCTCAACATCTTTGGTGGCGAGCTCATTGCGACGACCATGTTCGACTCGTCTCGCACCAACGAGGCCGCATCTGCGCACCGGTGAGTACAAAAAGTGACCGCTGGACACTCGAATCTCGCTCACGTCGTCGTTTGCAGGCACCCGGGATGGTCGGTGGTCACTGGTCAGTGCAGCTAGCGTTTTGGACCACATGGACAGATCCGTACGACTGGTCTATTCTCATTCCCGCGCAACGCCAAGCAACGACCAAGCAATTGACGCGCGCGTGGGCGATTATCGCCCCAGATTATCATACAGGATCCATCATCGCTCCGCGGCGTGCTGTACCCACAGCACAAACTGCCCTGATAGACGCTGGGAAAAGATACTTAAAGGGACACGCCCTTGCGATCGCCGCTTCTCCCTCTTCGACATCGCCCCCTCCTCGTGTTCTCGTGCGTAACGCCATCACCTCATGCCGAACCTCCAGCGAAAGTACACCGATCTCATCCGTCACGTAACCTCGAAATGGGTCAACTGGGACCCATCCGTTCCACTCGAGGTTCGGATACTTTTATATATACCTGTTCATTCTCATCTTTCTCGGCAGGTGGGGGCGTTTGGTGAAATCGAAAGCGACACGGGCGAACTGAGGGTCGATGGGAACATCTACGAGCCCGACTTTCAGATCGAGCTGAACAGACTTGGGCTTACCCTCCGCGTGGCCGATCATCCACCACAGGACGGTAGCGTCGAGGAAGATTTCATCATCTCCACCAAGGGCGCAAAACGGGTAGACTTGCAACTGGGGCCAAACGTGTGCGTATCGTTCACATCCCGTCCCGTTCGATCTCAACGTCGCATAGCAACGTCGCCGGTCTCGCGACCGCATCCATCAAAGGACAATGGCAATTCGAACACGGCAAACGAGATGCCCTTCTGATCATGCACTCCCCCCGTGTCAGGTTCCTCCCGCACAACGTCATCCTCGGTACTCTCTATCGAGTACCCAAGCTCAAGGACAAGTTCCTCGTCACGAGGGTGCACGTCTGCCCCGCGTTTTCCATGTACCTCTCGAACAAATGTAGGGTCGCCACTCTCCCATCGTGTGGCGCGCATCGCTGACCGATCCCACAGCCGGCGAAAAGATCTCTCTGGCACTCGTAGCCAAGGCACCTGTGGCGGGCGTGGCGGGCGTCACCGCAGGCGCTCAGGGCGGCCTCGCCTGGTGGTCCGATACCCAGGCCGATTTCCTCCGCAGAGCGTGCGACACGGCGGGCAACTACTGTTTCACCCCGCTGTACACGATGAAACGTCAGATCGGATGGGCCCAGAGGCTGTTTCGCGAGGATCAGATTGACGAAGAGGGGGACAAGCTGTGCGTGAAACGTTTGCGCTTTCGGCGTGGATTTGGGACCTGACGGATGTACAGATGGGACGATGTGACTACGCCATGGGACCCGCTCAACGAGGACGGCGATGAAGATTCGCTAGACGTGGTGAGCGTGCCTTGCTTTTCGTTGTACTGGGCGTGTCTGACAGTGTGGTATCGCAGGAAGGGCCAGAGGATGCGGATCCGGATGACTTTTAACGACAGCACACTTACAAGCACACTGCATTTAGGCTCACTCCATATCATATATACCTGTATCATTTGCAAGAATCTAACGATCGAAAGCTATACCCTCTCGTAATTAAGTCAATGACGACGCACGCCATTACTGGCGCGCATCGACGAATGTACAAAGATAATCGGGGAATAGAGAACGAAAGCAGCAGACGGAAAGCGCAAACAAGAGCACGATCGCGTACGAGCTGGACGAGTTATGTAGATAATCAGGTACGCATAGAGTAAGGGCTCGAAAGTAGTACATATACACAGAAATATGCGAGGGGCGGGCTATATTCTACAAAGAGGACGATATCCACCGTATCGTGAATGTTTGCAAAAAACGCGGAAACGACGAACGAACGAACGAAATGATCTATTGAAACAAAAGGTAATCGAAAGCCATAAGACACATGGTGCGAACCGGAAAGGAAGCGGGTAACACGAAGAATTACATTCTATGCGGTGTATTGGGGGGGATAGAGATGTTATGCAGAGGTGGTCGAGCTGCTACTGGGTTCTGTAGAAGGTGCTTCCGATGGTTTTTCCGAAAGCTCCGAGATAGTGGCAGACGACGGGGCACTCGCACTCGGCGGTGGGGCTCCTTGTGGTGGGTAATTGCCGTAGCCGTGCCATGTTCCGGGGTATCCACCATAGGGAGGGTGCGGTGGCGGTGGGTAGTACGGATAAAAGCCTTGTGGGTGAGGAGGGACGATACCCTGTTGCTGAGGGTCGGCAGGGGGTGCATTATTGTTGTAGCCTGGGTACCCGTATGGATGGGGTGGGGGTGGACCTTGGTGCGGGTGCGGGGTGCTTGGAGACACGCTAGGGTGGGGTGAGCTGACATAGGAGGGTGGAGGTGGGACTGCGTACCCGGATGGAGTATAATAACTGGGCGGGAGTGGGGGGTAAGGAGCGTAGTGAGGGTTTGGAGGGATGCTGGATACGGGCGATTGGTCGGGGTAGTTATGTGGCGGAGGGGGTAGGCCAGCCTGGGAGGAAGTGGGAGTGGCGGGGGAGGGGAGGGCATTTCCCTGGCGTTCGGTAGGAGAGGCCGAATCGGACTGGTTGACCTTGCCTCTCCGCCTCTTGGCGCCGTAGGGATTGTAACGAGCACGCTTGGCGTCCGAGACGCGGCCATCGGTGAGCAGAGGGAGGCCAGAAGACAACGGGCCGGTGAGCATCGACTGTGATGGGTCGATATCGTCTGCTTCGCCACGATAACGGGGGACGCCATCGACGCCTATCTCGACCTTGGGTGGGTTGCGAAAGTGGGTCTTGTCGAGGTACTCTGGACTGATGTCGAGGGATGCGAGCTCGGGCAAGGAGGACGGGGAACGAAGACGACCTTGTTCGACGTCTTCGATTTTGTAGTATGAGATGAGGTGCTGCGATACACCACCTATGGTGAGGGAGAAGGTCTGGCGGGGAGAGGCGTGAGAAAACTCAAGGGGTGGGGGGGAGGAGGGCAAGAGGACAGCACCTTTTTCATGAGGCCATCGGTTTTGAACTTGTAGCTGTTTGTGAGACTGCCGACAAGGACGCGCTCGCGCTGTCTGTCTACGGCGAGGGAGCCAGACTCGCCTTTGGGGCGGCTGAGAGACTGGCCCTCGAGGCGCGCGCCATCCACGTTGTATTGCGAGTGCTCGTTGACGACCTCTGGGGGGTCGGCACGAACGCCTCTGTGGCCGGCGCCGCGTTTGTCTGTCTCGCGATAGAGGAGAAAGTTGCCGAGGATGCGGGATGGGCTCCAGAAGAAGCCGTCTGTCCAGCGCTTGATGCCACTCTCGTCCTCGTCAAAGACAAATACGGAGCCGGAAGTGATCATTTTACGCTCCGAGTCTACGAGACGGCGGGTGACCCTGGGTATGAGACCGCGACGGGCAGCTTCGAGGATGAGTAGGGCATCGCCGGTTGTCTCTATCCAGCCAGACCAGGGAGGCTCTGTCCAGGTGGATGCGGGTGTGGGAGTGGTAATTGAAGGAGAGTTTGGCGACATATTAAACTGATCATGTTGATGGGGAAGAGTGTTTTGATCAGCCACTTTGGATCAAAGTTTACGGGCCAGACAAGGTTGACTCACCGAGCAGGTAGATTTGCGAGTCGGAGGCGTGAACGTTGCACTTTTTAGGATCTCAACGCCACACTTGTCCATAACCGCCAACTTTTGGGTCCGTGCACTCATTCCAAACGTTCTACCCGAACAACTTTGGACAATCCAGGATTTTACAACCTTGACCGTCTTCACCGCTGCCCTCTCCAACAAGGTTTCCCGGCACACCGCTTAGTCATCCATGAATCACTGTCCGCGAAGGTTACTTACTCGTAGGACTTGTCTCTCCGATATATTTGTAGGTCAAACCGCTACCTGACGACCGTCTTCCATCTGCACATGCTCGCCTTTCTTCTCAACCTCATGCTTCCCCTGATAGGATCGGTGACTTGACATCCGCCGCTACTCCTTTTTTGTAGCGATCTAGGCCACCACTCTCTGCTCGACGGGTGCAGCTTGTACGGCCCTCCCATCCTACGCATGCCTTTTTCGCAGACTTCTCCGCGATATATTTGTCCAGCGGATTTTAACCTTCCCATTCAAGCTGATATACACACCATGTGGGTTAACATCAGCGACAGCCAGGAACTGCGTGACGACCGTCGTCCATCTGATGTGCCTTTCCTCACGCCCCCGAAGTCGGAGCCTTGACATCCGCCGCTGCTCCTTTTTTTGTAGCGGTTCTCCGGAACACTTCCTCTTTCTATTGGGCATACATCCTTCCATTGCATCATGCTGCGGTTGATAGACGCTTCGACATACTAGATTTTCCCCTCGCAAAATCAAATACTGCAGTGCACACTCTGATCCACGCCTCTTGCGGAGCGCAGATCTACCCAGCCACCACGGATACATTCGAGATTGTATAACCTTACCTCCCGATGCAAAGGCTCGTAAACACCGATATTTCCACCAGCGCCACAAGCCTCTTGACATCTGCTTAATGGTTCGATACTAATTTATACTGGCCCCCCCAATGTCCGTACCCGTTCTCATCCGGGATGTCAGTTCGGCTCATTTGAATGCCTCGTTTTTCGCTTCAGTACAGCAGTTCTGCGATCTGTGCCATCTAGCACTGTTTGGCGGACTTCCGTTGGCACACACGAGTCGGTAGAATTCCGTTGGCTCCTTTTTTGCTATTATCATTGGAAGATACCCTGGCACCACTCGTAAAAGCCTATATAAAGGGCCCCATTGAAATGAAGAGAACTGCGAGACAGCGGTTTAACATGGCTGCCTTTCGTCTCTTCACACTGTTTTTGGCTCTGATATCTCAAGTGAGCTCTTCTCTATCGTTCAGGCCACACTTTTCACCATGTCCCTTAGACGTGTGCATTCTCGCCGCCCGGACGTTACTATGTCCATCGCCGTACCCTCCCAGGCAACTGGACCGCGTACGGCTGCTGGACGTGAGTAACCCTGTGCTTCTGTTCAAGGTTACTCATCATGTTTTGGATAGTGATAACACGGGGGGACGTACCCTCTCATCTACTGCATACACTGATGCGACTGGTATGACCATCGAGTCGTGCATCAACTTTTGCTCGACAGGGTCTGCTGCATACATATATGCTGGCATCGAATACGCCCAAGAATGCTGTGAGCTCGACCGTCCCTTGGCTGGGCTGCGTGATTTACCCCCGTGCTAGACTGCGGTAATGTGCTCGCGGCTAGTGCAACGAACGTGAGCTTGTCCAGCTGCAACATGCATTGCAGTGGAAATTCTTCGGAATATTGTGGCGCAGGTAATCTGCTGAATGTCTATTGGAGTGGTGCCAAGCCACCTCCGCCCCCCGTTACTGTACAAAGTGTCGGTAACTGGAGTTCGCTTGGATGTTACAGGTAGGCGGTGCCTTTTTTTTGGGTTTGTTTCGACACTGACGAACTTCTCGCAGTGATTCGACTGCTAATCGTACACTGTCGTATGGCGCTGCTGTCACCGGGAGTGTGACGGTCGAAAGCTGCACCACAGCCTGTTACAATGCAGGCTACCCATTGGCGGGTGCGGAATATGCCGATCAGTGCTGTTCGTATCGTGCCTCTTCGTTCTAGCCCATCCAAACGCTGATCTTGATGTCAGTTTGTGGTGCGACCCTTGCGAATGGCGCTGCACCAACACCCCTGACGGACTGCGGTATGACGTGTGCCGGAAATTCGTCTGAATATTGTGGTGGCCCGAACCGTCTCAACGTGTACAATTACACGGCTCCACTGCCAACGGGGAGCACTCTCCCTTCCGGAGGTGGCGGTGGAACGAGCACGGTGTCTCCTGTGACAAAGGGTCTTCCGGGAACATGGAAGTATAGCGCATGCTATGTGGACAATGCCAACGGACGGGTACTCGGAAATGAGTACGACAGCAGCACAACGACAGTCGAGAGCTGTATCGCCCACTGCAGCGCCAGCAATTTCACGCTCGCAGCGATCGAGTACAGTGTACAATGCTGTGAGTAACATCGCCAAATGCCCCTGTTCTTCGTGCGTCGTCGCTGTAAGCTGATGGATTCGGTTTCCGTTCCCAGTCTGCGGTGACTATCTGGTGAATGGAGCTGTTCAGGCAGTCGCGAGTGACTGCAATATGGCGTGTGGGGGTAAGGCAACGTGAGTATGCACCTCCGCCATGTATGCCTCTCTAACTCTCGACGACGACGCGTAGGGAGGCATGTGGTGGCCCAAATCGCCTCTCGGTGTACACTTCGACGGGCAACGTTACGGCGCTTCCCGTGCCTACCATTCAGAATACGAGCCTTCCCGGATCATGGAAATACCATGGATGTCTTGCGTGAGTGGTCATACTCTATTTGATTGGCCATCCTCTGAATATTTCGGATACACCTCATTGAATAGTGAGCCGTCGACCGGAGTTAGAACGTTTCCGTACGAGATGGATTGGACGACAAACAACACGGTTGACGCTTGCTTGAACCAGTGCGCTGCGTTTGGTTATCCTGTTGCTGGATTGGAGTACGGAGAACAATGCTGTGCGTCTTCGTTCTCTTGTTGATCCTGATGTGCGTGTGTGGTGAACGCTTGAGATACTAGTCTGCGGTGACACCGCCAACATCAACAATGGAGCCTATGTCGCCGATTCAGAATGTAATGTTGCTTGTTCTGGGGACCTCATTCATCTGTGTGGCGGTCAAAACAGGTTGATGACCTATTACTGGACCGGGACCCCATTGTACGTCTGGAACACGCCGGCGAATACCGGGTATTACGAGGCAAGTCCGAAATTATTGTGCCCTCGGTGGCAGAGGCTCATGACCATCAGTTCCTCATTGGTGGACTCGTCGTCCCGTTGATCGCTACCGTAGGTATCAACAACAAGGTCACCTTCCTCGAGAAACACGGCACGTCCGAGTACGCCAACTCGACTGGGGCGTACGAGTTAGATATCAGCCTGACAAACAACTACCTGTTGGCATGGCGCGAGATGCACGTCCAGACAGACGTGTTTTGTTCGGGGAGTATCATCCTCCCGGATAAAGGGGCGCGACAGATCAACATCGGTGGATGGTCACTCAGTTCGACGTTTGGTGTCAGACTCTACTGGCCGGATGGAAGTCCGGGGGTGAACGGGACACATGATTGGCAGGAGAACGTCAATGAGCTGTCGCTTCAGGTCTGTTTCGCATTCCAACGTCGATCGTTTTGAAGGTTCACATGTGTTTAAAGCGTGGGCGATGGTACCCGACGGCGATGATGATGCCCAATGGAAGTATTCTGGTCGTGGGCGGAGAGAGTGGCAGCAACGCGAGTCCTCAACCGAGTCTGGAGATTCTTCCGAAGCCTCCAGGGGGTGATACGGTGATCACCCTCGACTACATGCAACGCACGGATCCGAATAACTTGTACCCTTTCTTGTTGGTACTCCCGAGCGGACGGTTCTTTATCGGTGAGGACACACGATTCAGGATCGGCAGGTCTACTGAAGCAGCGTGCTTTCACAGGTTACTATAACGAAGCCCGCGTGTTGGATCCAGTGACGTTTGCTACCATCACAGTGCTACCCAACATGCCGGGTGCGGTGAACAACTTCCTCGCGGGCCGTACATATCCGATGGAGGGATCGGCGATGCTTCTTCCGCAACACGCACCGTACACGGACCCGATTGAAGTTTTGATTTGCGGTGGATCTACGCCGGGGGCTGCGGTTGCGCTCGATAACTGCATCACCATTGCACCCGAGGCCACGAATCCGACATGGACGGTAGAGAGAATGGTGCGTGTATGCGTGATTACGGTCGAGCGCGTTTGCCTGATATGGATGGATGACCTGGTATAGCCATCGAAGAGAGTGATGCCGTGCATGGTCACGCTTCCAGATGGGTAAGCTAGCGTTGACCGCAAGATGCGTCGTGTGTGAGGCTAACGAAATTGGTACAGCACATACATGATTATGAACGGTGCGCACCAAGGCGTCGCTGGATTCGGACTGGCGAACGATCCCAACTACAACGCCATCCTGTACGACCCATCAAAGCCCGTTGGTCAACGGTTCTCGATCCTCGGCAATACGATCGTCGCACGGCTTTATCACTCTGAGGCGACGCTCCTCCCCGACGGCCGTGTGTTGGTCTCGGGCTCGGATCCACAGACGAACTATCCCAACGGGACGGCCGTGTATCCAGAGGAAATGCGGGTCGAGGTGTACGTGCCTCCGTATTTGAACCAGGGATTCAAACAACCGACGTTTACGATTACGCACACGGATTGGACGTTGGGCGGGCAGTATACGATCGACGTGACCTTGTTCCAGGGGACGACGGGTACGATGCGGGTGTCACTCATCGCAGGTGAGCGATCCCCTCCCACTTTTTCATCACTCCCTCTCTCTCTCTCCCATATATTAACAATAACAACACTTTAACAGCCTCGTCGAGCACGCACGGCAACGTCATGAGCGGCGGACGCATCCTCTTTCCTGCCTTTTCTTGCTCAGGGAGCACATGCACCATCACAGCCCCACCGAACGCGTACGTCTGTCCACCAGGCTGGCATCAGCTGTTCGTACTGGATGGTCCGACGCCATCGCATTCGGCCTGGGTCCGGATTGGTGGGGATCCAGCAGGACTTGGGAACTGGCCGGATTATCCTGATTTTACGTTGCCTGGGGTTTGAACTTGCTGGGGGTTCGCTGCGGGACGATCAAACTCACCGAGTCTTGCGATGCGCCCGTACGTTGGTGACGAGAGATGGCGTTACAGGCCTAGCCCTTGGTTTTGTGGGGGACAAAAAAAAAGAGTCATGATTTAGCATCCACGCTGATTCTCGTACTTTGTTTGGACTTGAAACTTGTTGTACCTTGTTCTCGTGAACCGAAACCTTGCTCGAGCGGCAGCATGTGACTTGCATTCCATCGCACAACTCCGTATGGGGGAGACGAAATAGTATATCCTGCCAGGGGGAGAAGTTTATGTAGATTTCAGAATCAGGGGGAAAAGAGAAATGAGGGTGCATGCGGGCTGATCAAACCTCGGCGTCCAGCCTTTATGTCGGACGGCGACCTCACGGTAAACAGACTAACCTGGAAAGGGAAACCCCCCTGAGCGCGCTGCTCGTTACAACTGTTATATATCGTAAACACTTGGTCAATAAGGGTTCCGAAGGATGACCGAGTGAAAGAAGTTGGACGCAGTTGAGGCCTCGAGGAGTGACAGCATACACTTGGCAGTCTTTTAGGCCTAGGCTACGAGCATCTTTGCTGCGGAGAAGCAACGCGGGAGCAGTGGGAAAAGAGGGTGGGTAAAGCGAACAATCGTGAGCAGGGGGGATTTGAAGGTCGTACCAACGTTCCATTTCAGAAATTTAGACTAGCACAAGTATGGACAAGGAAGAAGGAAAATATCCCCCTGACTTTATATATGGATTGCCTGATTAAATCCCCTCCACCGCCCGGATCAGGAAATCGTCATAGACTTGCTCATAATGCATAGCCTTATAAGGAAATTTAAGGGTCTTTTCAACTTAAATTTTCCTTTTTGGATTATGCATTATGAGCAAGTTTGTATTACTCAAACGACCTTGATCAAGAACCTGAAATTGGACGCAGTTGAGGCCTCGAGGAGTGACAGCATACACTTGGCAGTCTTTAGGTCTAGGTCGTACCAACTTGTGTTAGTCTAAATTTCTGAAATGGAATGTACGGACAATGAACTTGAAGAAAAAAGAGACTTGAACTTGTATCCCCCTGAGTACCAAGCCCGACCGGACCATTGCCTGATTAAATCGCCTTCACTTGTCGTGGGCAAGCCATGACTCAGGACATCATCATGTTACTCAATCGACCTTAATCAAAACTGTTCGCTCTTGTTGTGTCTTTACGAGGCAAGGCGGAAAAGCCTCACTGTCCTATTTCGTGCTTATCTTGCACAGCTCCACTCGGCACGTCTGCATGACGCGGGAGACACAATTGCTGTGCACCCCTTATCTAAATATTTTGAGGCTCTGCGGGGATGGGCAGAGCCGAGACTCGTGTCAGGGCGAACCCTTCGGACCTCTCCGACAGCCATATCCTACTGCTCCATCCCCGTTGGTATGCTAATATTTATTCCACTTTTAACATTTATAGCTAACGAAATCGGTACAAAAAAGTGCATGCTATGAGTCACGGGGCACACGGTACTGCACGGGCGGGGGGGCAAGCGTTTGTATCAGGATGTAGGGGCAAGTGTTGGTGCACGGAGCAACGGTTTGGTCGGATGACCATCCGTGCACAGGGTGGGGCGACTGTTTGAATCCTCGACAACTGGCGCACGAAACGGATCATCGAGCCTCATTGGCAACGCCGGTCGACGAGGTTTCAAGTGATGTAGATGGTCCTCTCTTAAACTACCGAGGCGTTCGGTAGCCTCTATGTCCGCCCCCATCTCACACCCCCCCCTTCCCTCGCACGTCCCCGGGTCTGGAAATGATGCTCACCTCTCGCGCGGCGAGATCTTTAAACCGATCGAAGAAGATCGCGAGCGATATGAACGACTCTAGGAGCGACGGTGGGTTCAAGCGCAGCCCGAAGTCTTGTAACTTGTCCGGACTCCCATGGTCATTAACGCCAGCAACATTCCCATCCCACGCCTCTAGCAGGCTTGGGGGTCCGCAGCATATACCCCCCTATGCACTCGCTACCTTTCTCCCGCGAAACGAAGGGGAAAATACCAAGTTGGCGTTGATTGAGTGGGAAACGACGGGTGATTTGAATGGGGAGGCGGTTATAGGACAGAGAAAGGTCGCAGGAGCGGGAGTGTGTATGGTGGCGGAGTTGGCAGAGGAGGAGGGTAAAGAGGAGCCGATGGATCTGTCCGATGATGCGTGTCTAGACGATTGGACGTTATTAAGGGCAACCGGTCGGTGGTCATGATGAGATGTGGATAAGTTCACAGTGTCAGTCGAGTGCGGCTGACGGTTGACGTCGATTAGTATATTATGGTGTGGTACCTGCCTAGCTAGTGACACTACTAGATGAGCACATGGCATCATCTCGACAACTAATGGGGTCAGTGTAGCCGCAGTCAACTGCTGCTGTGTGACGGGCAAGGATGCCCACCACAGCACGCCAATTTTTATTCTGATCAAGCACGAGGAGCGCACTGCTCCCCCGAGAGTACTTGGCGATATGATCGATATCGATGATCGGGCAATTAATATAAAACAGGAGCGGTTTCTGTCCCCATGTCGGTCCGACTTTTATTGTCGGTCTGTGTATCCTATATAATATTCTGACCGTGTATCGATAGCCAATTTTTGAGATATTCCCCATTATTCCATCCACGACAGAATTTCTTATTTCAAGCAGCACTTAGTCCGGGACCTCACGCTCGCCACTATTTGAGATTTTGGTCGACGTATACTGCTTTCCGATCGGGGGTATCTGATACATTTGCGCTGCAAATATGATCAACTCATTATTAAAAATTCTGCACTCAGATAATCACATTTCGGACGATCTTTTAGCCCACTGAACCCAGGCCTATAAAGACTGTCAACCATATGGTTTCTTTCACTTAGTAATCCTTCGGGACCTTAATCAGTGTTCAAACGGTCGTTAATAATCCAGTTGAAATGACACAAATAGCAGGCAAGCAGTGTGCTCAGGGGAGTTTCCTTTTTCCAGGTGCTTACGTGAGATCACCGTCGACTCAACACGCCACCGATGGGGTTGGACGAGTCGGACGCCGAGGCGTGATCAGCCCGATACCATGTATCTTGATTTCTTTTCCCTGTTTATGAATCCACACAACATCTCCCCCTGGCAGAATATACTATTTGGTCTCCCCGAAAGTCCGACGGGGCCTTGGCATCATCCGCCGATGGAACTTCATCGTCCGGTCGCGACTCTTTCCACATCCTATCAGGGGGATAGAAGTCTTGATGAGTTATTCCCCGTTTGCTTTTCTCTAGAGTTCTTACTGTAGTTGATAGACGCTTTTCGATGGAGTAGTTCCGTCGCCATTTCTTCCCAGGGCAAATCAAATAGTGCTACACGACAATCCATAGTCGTCGGGGCGAGCATGCGGTCTCGCGGAACCATTGATCTGATTCAGCCATCACCGATATATTCGGGATTTCTACTAGGCTATAGCCTAATTACCCAGTACGAAGGCATGAAAGTGCTCGGATATACGAGCGATAGGAGTCTCTTTGACTTTTACTTGGCGGGTCATAGTTTGGTTTGTCAAGGCATTTTAATGTCCGTGGTCTTCGTCCCTAGGTGTCTAAAATCAGCTTACAGGAATACGGGTTCCTTGGTACATGACCTCCGTTCCTTGATCTGCTCGGACTTGGGTGCGTGGCAAGTGTCCATTTTCATCCGGATTTGACGGAGTATTGCACCAAATTCACCTAGGTGTCTGTGCTCAGCTCACTGGAATACGGGGTCCTTGGTACGGCACCTCCGTTCCTTGATCTCCTCGGACTAGCCGTATGGCAAGTGTCCAGTATCACCCAAACTTGACCGAAGATTTCACCAAATTCTGTCCACTCGAGTGCTCATTTTTGGTCCTTCTCATTGTTAGATTCCCTGGTACCACCTTGGGTTTCTCGACAAAGTAGTTCCTGTGCTTTTTCGAGAGCCCATGCCAAATACGATGGTTGGGATGATAGCTGGCGCTCGTAAAACCTATAAAATGCCCCCCTCAGAATGAAGGGAACTGCAAGGCAGCGGTTTAACATGGCACCGTTTCGTGTTTTCGCGCTGTTTTCGGCGTTGTTCTCGCCGTCCGCACGTCTCAATGTCGATCGCCGTGCGCTCCCAGGTAGCTGGACGTCGTACGGGTGTTGGACGTAAGTAACCCGGTAGCTCTGTCGAGTATAGCTCACCATATTTCTGGACAGTGATAACGTCAACGGACGTGCGCTCCCATCTGCTTCATATGCTAGCCCGACTGCTATGACCGTCGAGTCGTGCATCAACTTCTGCTCGACAGGGACCAATTCATACATCTATGCTGGCGTTGAATACGCGGATGAATGCTGTGAGCTAAATCATTTCTTCAATGGTTGCTTTATTTACCTCGCGTGGCAGACTGCGGTAATACGATCGGGGCTGGTTCTACGAACGTGAGCGCGTCAGACTGCAACATGCTTTGCAGCGGAAATACCGCGGAAGATTGTGGCGCAGGTAATCGGCTGAATGTTTATTGGAGTGGCGCCCAGCCTCCCGCGGGCCCCATCACCGTACAAAGTGTCGGCAGCTGGACTTCGCTCGGATGTTACAGGTGAGTTGTGGTTTCGTCGCCGGGTGTTGATGCCGATGACCTTCTTGCAGTGATTCGACTGCCAATCGCGCATTGTCGTATGGCGCTGCCGTCAATTCCGTTACGGTGGAAAGCTGCACTGCTGCGTGTCAGAATGCTGGCTACACACTGGCGGGCCTGGAGTACTCCACTCAGTGCTGTCAGTGCTGTCACTGTTCGATCTAGCCATTCATATTGACCCCGCAGCATGTTAGTCTGTGGTTCGACCCTTAATGGCGGGTCTGCGTCAACACCCCTGACAGATTGCAGCATGACGTGTGCCGGAAATTCTTCCGAATATTGTGGAGGTCCAAACCGTCTCAACTTGTACAACAACACGGCAGGGACCACTTCCACAGGGGGTGGTGGCACCACAGGTGGGGGTGGCACTACCGGAACAGGTGGGCCGTCGCCTGTGACAACGGGACTCCCGGGAACATGGGCGTATAACGCGTGCTACGTGGACAACGCCAATGGACGGATACTCGGAAATGAATACGACAGCAGCACGACGACTGTGGAGAGTTGCATCGCCCACTGCAGCGCCAGCGGTTTCACGCTCGCGGGGATCGAATATAGCACGCAATGCTGTGAGTGACGTCATTCCGCCGGATATGCCCTTCTTTTCATCCTCGTCGAGCGCTGATGGTGGCTTCCATTTCCAGTCTGTGGTAACGATTTGGTGAACGGCGCTGTTCAGGCACCGGCGGGCGATTGTAATATGGCTTGTGGGGGAAGCACAACGTAAGCGTGGACCGTCACTCTCAGGCAGTGTCATTGCTAAAACGGCGAGTAGGGAGGCATGTGGTGGCCCCAACCGCCTCTCGGTGTACACTTCGACGGGCAGCGTCACTGCGCTCCCCATTCCTTCAATTCAGAAGACAGGTCTCCCCGGATCATGGCAATACCAAGGATGCCTCGCGTAGGTGATCATACTTTATCAACATGGCCATATCCTGAATATTCCTTATCAAATAGTGAACCGTCGAGCGGCATTAGAGCGTTACCATATGAGATGGATTGGACGACGAACAACACGGTTGACGCTTGCTTGAACCAGTGCGCTGCATATGGATATCCCGTTGCTGGATTGGAGTACGGAGAACAGTGTTGTGAGTCTCTATCTTCCTCCTCACGTTCGCATGTGGTAACTTGGAGGTAGTCTGTGGTGATACCACCGATATTACTACCAACGGCGCGACGTATGTCGCTGATTCAGATTGCAATATGGCTTGCTCTGGGGACCCCATTCATCTGTGTGGCGGTGGAAGCAGGTTGACGACCTACTACTGGACCGGGACTGCGCTTAATGTCTGGAACACGCCGGCGAATACCGGGTATTACGAGGCAAGTTCGACATATCTCTAGACCCCCATAGCTGAGACTCATCATCATATCCATCAGTTCCTCATTGGTGGACTCGTTGTCCCGTTGATCGCTACCGTAGGTATCAACAACAAGGTCACCTTCCTCGAGAAACACGGCACGTCCGAGTACGCCAACTCGACTGGGGCGTACGAGTTAGATCTCAGCCTGACAAACAACTACCTGTTGGCATGGCGCGAGATGCACGTCCAGACAGACGTGTTTTGTTCGGGGAGTATCATCCTCCCGGATAAAGGGGCGCGACAGATCAACATCGGTGGATGGTCACTCAGTTCGACGTTTGGTGTCAGACTCTACTGGCCGGATGGAAGTCCGGGGGTGAACGGGACACATGATTGGCAGGAGAACGTCAATGAGCTGTCGCTTCAGGTCTGTCTCGCACTCCAACCTTGATCCTTTTGAAGGTTTACATGTGTTTGAAGCGTGGGCGATGGTACCCGACGGCGATGATGATGCCCAATGGAAGTATTCTGGTCGTGGGCGGAGAGAGTGGCAGCAACGCGAGTCCTCAACCGAGTCTGGAGATTCTTCCGAAGCCTCCAGGGGGTGATACGGTGATCACCCTCGACTACATGCAACGCACGGATCCGAATAACTTGTACCCTTTCTTGATGGTGCTTCCAAGCGGACGGTTCTTTATCGGTGAGGACACACGATTCAGGATCGGCAGGTCTACTCAAGCAGCGTGTTTTCACAGGTTACTATAACGAAGCCCGCGTGTTGGATCCAGTGACGTTTGCTACCATCACAGTGCTACCCAACATGCCGGGTGCGGTGAACAACTTCCTCGCGGGCCGTACATATCCGATGGAAGGATCGGCCATGCTTCTCCCTCAATATGCGCCCTATACCGATCCCATCGAGATTCTGATTTGTGGTGGGTCAACACCTGGTGCTGGTGTTGCGCTCGATAACTGCATCACCATTGCACCCGAGGCCGCGAATCCGACATGGACACTGGAGAGAATGGTGCGTGTATGCATGATTGTGGACGAACGCGTTTCCCTGACACGGATGTTTGATCTGGTATAGCCATCGAAGAGAGTGATGCCATGCATGGTCACGCTTCCGGACGGGTAAGCTAGCGTTGACCGCAAGACGGGTTGTATGTGAGGCTAACGAAATTGGTACAGCACATACATGATTCTGAACGGTGCGCACCAAGGCTTCGCTGGATTTGGACTGGCGAACGATCCCAACCTCAACGCAATCCTGTACGACCCATCGAAGCCCGTCGGTCAACGGTTCTCGATCCTCGGCAACACGATCGTCGCACGGCTTTATCACTCTGAGGCGACGCTCCTCCCTGACGGCCGCGTGTTGGTCTCGGGCTCGGATCCGCAGACGTACAACCCCGACGGGACGCCCATATATCCAGAGGAAATGCGGATCGAAGTGTACATCCCTCCATATTTGAACCAGGGGTTCAGGCAACCGACGTTTACGATCACCCAAACAGACTGGGCGCTCGGCGGACAATACAATATCGACGTGACGCTTTTCCAAGGAACCACTGGCACGATGCGTATTTCTCTGATCGCAGGTGCGATTCAATCACCTGTCGTGCTGTCTGAGATACTGACGGAACCACTGACACAGCTTCATCGAGCACGCACGGTAACGTCATGAGCGGCGGGCGCATTCTTTTCCCCGCCTTTTCCTGCGCTGGGGCGACGTGTACCATCACAGCCCCGCCCAACGTGAACGTGTGTCCGCCAGGCTGGCATCAGTTGTTTGTGCTGGACGGTCCGACGCCATCGCACTCGGCCTGGGTCCGGATTGGGGGAGACCCTGCGGGGCTTGGTAATTGGCCGAATTATCCTGACTTTACGTTACCTGGGGTTTAGACGGCGCACGTGAGAGGGGAGGGAGGTCATTTTGGGCGGGGTCTTGTTATGGAAATGTCTCATGTACTCGTGTGTGTACGTTATTTTCTTGGGTTTGGGTTTGAGGTCTTGTTATGGGAATATCTCTTGTACTCACGCGTGTATGTTTTCTTGGGTTTGAGTATGAGATTATATTATGGTGATTTCTTGTGTGCTCGCGCATGATTTGGATCCACCCACTTTGGCCAGCGAGCAGTACCTCCACATTCCCATATAGGTACGGTACGGATTATTGAATGGGAGAAACAATGAGTAACTGAGAATATAATGAGTGAATCGTTGGACATACCCGTTGTGATGGAACGGGAAATTGCAAGACCGGCTACTAGGTCCCGGCATGATCTGCCGCCCAGATTGTCAATGTACTATGACTTGCGAGAAGACGGTGCTGTAAAAGGAAAGGTAGTCCAGGATAGACGTGCGTGAGGTGTGGTCATAACTATGTATAACTTCAACAAAGATGGTCTAGTTGATTGACGTCGACGAGTTTAAGCTTGTCGAGGAGGTTTCTCAACTTCTAGTGTTTACGGGTTCCTTGATTGGGTCAAGGAGGGGGGCAGTGCAAGTCGCGGCGTTCCTAGTTCAAGTAGAGCGAAGTCGCACATGCAGCTCAGCGCTCAGCGCTCAGTGGCAGGTTCCCCTAGCCGCCAAGTCACTGGCAGTCGGGAGGAATTGGTCTCCCTGGGTCAGTGTATGCAGTTTGGATACATTGACAAGTTAAACTAGAATGTCCGTACATGAGCACAAACGCAAAACAAATCGAAAACGATACATGGACTGTGATAGAGCGGGGTTAGTGCCACGCCTCGGCATGGACTCAAGTTATGTGTGATGCACCGATGATAAGCGGACCAGCGCTTCCGGTAAGCTGTGTGGGATGCGGGTCTAGCGGCTATTGCTGCGCATGGGAGGCTGCGGTGAAGGTTGTCGGGTATTCGATAGAAGCGGGTCGTGTTCCTCTTCGAGCTCGTCTAACGAGTCGTCTCTATGACATCCCAGACAAGAACAGCGGCACATTGTCTCCGTACACGAGTTTCCTGAAGCGAGCCTCCCAGTCAAATCCACCGATCACGGCAACTCGGTACTCACGGACAGATAGAAAGTCGAGACATATGCCAGTGATCACGTCGAGACATGCGGTGACGCACAAGGCACAACATGTACCGATGACTTCGTCAGACATCCTGACCTGTTCTTGTTGGGCGGTGACCGGATACAGCAAGCTTTAGGGCCACTGCCACGCCGGCGGGTGAGCGCTTGAGCTTTGGATTGAAACAAGTGTAAATAACGTACCAATGGCAGTGATTGGCTCGCTCGTTATCTTAGATCTGTGTTAATACTCGTGTTGGCAAAGCCGAGCAATGTCGGAGTGCGGTGCACAATATTAACGACCTAAAATTCGGTTAGACGATGGATGAAAGGAGTTGGGGTTAGGAGTGCTGACATAATGCGATAGGGAGAGTTTATTAGGTGTGGTGCTGGGGAATGAATCACACGCACTTCTCCTCGTAACCGACTACCAACGCTTTCACAAAATACGATAATTACACTCATATCACGAAACTGGCGTACTACATCATGGCAGAAACAAAAGTATGGTTCACCCTCTCTTTTTCCCCGCTTCCCCCTCACAGCACCACGCTGTCCCTTCCCAGGGGCCTGCCACAACACCCACACCCAACAAGCTCGCCATGTCCCGCGCTCTCGGTGCCGCGTTCCTCAGCCACCAAGTCGAACAGCTCGAAAAGACTGTCACTCGTGGCCCTGCGTCTGGGAATTGGAGAGATCGACGTCAGCCACAAGCCGACTTGGGTGTGGCCCATCCCAACCCCAATCGCCGCAGCACCATCGTTACCCATGGCGTAAAGCCCCGCCCTGCATCGGGACAAAAACAGACCAAGAGAGAGTACACTGACAGGGAAAGAGACCATCCGGAGCCAAAGCACAGGGAAAAGGAAAAACCACGCAAGTCGAGCGACGGCGTGGCGGACAAGGATGCAGATCTCGTCGTCGTCGACGCAAGCGTCTTGGTGCATGCACTTCACCAGGTCAAAAAGTGGTGCAGGGAAGGTCGTGAAGAGATTGTCATCATCCCACTCGAAGGTCGGTTCTTGCTCTCTCACACATATGGTTTTGGCGCTCATGGCACCGGTGTAGCGCTCAATACGTTGGACCTTCTCAAGAAAGGCACAAGTTCACTCGCTCAAAGAGCGCGCTCTGCTTCTAGGATCTTGGAAGCACAGGTTGGAACAAATCCCCGCATCAGAGTCCAGCGCGATGACGCTTTTGTACCGTGGGACAAAATTGAGTTCAAGGACCCCGCCGCCGATGACGATAAGGAGAAGCCCGCCTCTCAGACCCTGCATCTATCCGGATCTCCAGAGTGGGTTAGAAGAATGATATGCTGTGCCCGTTGGGAGGTCGACCATGCCGCTTCGACCATCGATAAGCAAGCTGTCAAGGACCCCAAGGTCGTTCTCGCGGTCCTGTCTCCCGCATCAGCCCAAGCACAGGTCGAGAGACCTATCCAAGACTCTAATACGGAACTATCCTCTCCTGTCCCTCTTCCAGCACCCAGCCCTCATCTTCACAGGTACGAGCCTCGTTCGGCTGGCATTTTGATTGGTCACTGGGCAGCGCGAGCTGGCATCCCGACACTCGAGTTCGAGCCGATTCCCGTGCCGTCTACGTCTCCTGCACAGCATCGAGGTGCCGAAGACGATGAGAAGGGCAAACGACCCCCAGGCCGTGGCAGGATTAACTCACATAGTGGTAGTGGCCCTCCCGCCACACGTGGAACAGGTCTCGTCGAACGTCCACCCGCCGTCATGCAGATGATGGAGATGGTTGCTCAACCCAGCAAGGTCGTCAGGGTTTTGGCGAGGGGCGAGAAACTGAACCCCGACCCATGAGTGTTAACGTCGTCCGCATCAAAGGTGTTGCATTTATCCGTCCCCCGTACGACGTTGGAGAGCTAACAATATATGCCCATAGATCGATTCAGGACTTCCCTGCTTCTTCCTCTCCCATGGCGGTAGTAGACAGGAACGCTGTTGTGTCTTGCCAGGCTGCAGGGTTTTGCCTTTGCAAGCGCGCCTGGATAAGACTGCCCATCGTCCATCGAGGACAATTTGTGTGCACTTATGCGCTCTGGTGATCTAACGCTCGTTCCAGGGCGGATTGTTTTGTTTAACCGTGGGGGCTGTTGCCTGTTACCATCACCCCATGGGCTCGTAAACATGAACTTGCGGACTATCTCATGCCAATTCCTATGTACCGTTTCGACTTTTCCCTATTCAGAATGCGAGTCTTGTCATGGATATATGTTTACGCTGAATGCTACCCCAAGCTTGGTATAGGCCCCACGAGAGTTTTGCCAAGTTCCCCCGCTCGTGAGTCAAGATTGTGCGGATGTTGACTTGCCATTTCATTCTTGCGTGGGAAGTGGCGTTTTGTTTATTTCTAAGGCTGTAGCCAAACAACGAGTCAACGGCCATAGCGGGATCAAAAAGACTCCGTGTGGGAAGAAAAACACAAATGAGTTTCCTTTTGTCCACGTGTCATTCGTTTCCCTGCCCATGCGCATCTCCATGGTGCTAAGCCTTCACTGGCAGCACCGCACGCTTGCGGTAAATTCTCTTCCGCCGAGTCAGTGTGTACAGTGGTCAGCTGTCTTGTCAAACTCGTATACGTCAACGCAACCGGCAACTGGTCGGATCACTTTCAGGTTTGATGATTAACCCTTTATTAGCACATTCTATTTGCCGATCATAAACATTTCAGCGGGCTCCTTGGGACTATTTTTATTCTCGCCCTCTCGCTTCCATTCTCTCCATCGGGTCTGTCCCCCCATCTCCAAAAGTAAAAGCGCGAGTGAGCGCTCGACTTGCATGGCGCCGCCCCTCAGTGCGATCGACATCGAACATCTCGAAGCGTCGCAGTATATGAGTGGTGAGTACTGGTTGTTACGCACGTTCCTTTGGACAAGGGGCAATGGGTTTTTGTTTTGAAAATATCTGACCATGGTCGATTTTTCGGTACGCTCTAGCGGTCGGGATGGTGGTGCGTCCTATCCGAGTCTGTTCTGTGACCCTTGCTCGACACCTGCACTCTTTACCCGCGCGATAGATTATGCTCTGGGATCACATCCTCACTTTTCCGGATGAAGTGCAGCTGATTTGGAGAGCAAGATGGTCGATACCCAAAGCCTTGTTCTTCTTCAACCGCTACATGGTCCCGATTGCGATGGTTGTTCAGACACATGGTGAGCGAGGGAGGTTGTCCGATTGCCTCCAGGTGGTTGCTCACGCCTGGATCCCGTCTTGCTTGCCAGAGTTCAGTGGTTTGGTGCCGTACTTATCTCTGACGGTGAGCACGTTCCGTTTCGTTCTGTCGAGGTGGAGCTTATCAACTTTTGTACAGCTGTGAGTCGATCGTTGTGATAACATGGTGCGTCCATCATCTGATGCATTTTTTTCCCTAGCTGTAAAGCATGGTATGCCATGGCGGTGGCCGTTGGCATGCTGTCCATCACAACGAGCAATTGTGAGTCTAGCGGTTGTTTTCGAGAATGCCGCAGTTCCTGTGGCTGATCTAACTTGAAACACGACAGTCTTGGTATTGCTCCGGTTATGGGTCCTTTGGGATCGCTCCCCGCGATTGATGTTGAGCACCCTGGCGTTCTTCATCGTCACCCAAATCTTGGCGCTGAGTTTTGCGGGCTATGTCATATATGAGATGCTCCGTGCGTATATTTGCGTTTCTGTCTTCATCTATCCTGGGATCACGAGGTTGCTCATCCTATTTTCAATCTATTGGGCCTCTAGCAACGCTGCTCTTTAACCCCCTTTTGCGCGTCTGTATGCCCACGTCCAAGCCCAATTTCTTGATGCTATGGAGTCCTGGTGTGCGCGATTGTTATTGCATGGTGTTGGACGATGTCATGCTCACGCATGATTTTCTTTGCTATCTTAGATTGCGTTTGAACTCATGATTTTTTTGACGACGGTCTGGAATGCGCTGGATCGACCGCGGTCGCGGAATGCACAGATGGCCAAGATCATGTATCGGGATGGGAGCGTGTACTTTTTCGTGCGTGTTCTTTCTTAACGTGCGAAACGCGCTCATACAGATACCGATAGGCCTTGTTTGGTAAATCCCTCGTCGAGCGATGTCAGATCGTTTCCCCCTCTGACGTGGATATATTTCAGCATTACGTCTCCTCAATATGGTGCTGTTCACCGCCGCGCCGGTAAGCGAGGATCTTCATCCGAGTTGGTGGGCTTGCTTTGATGCGGTTCCGCGGCATTCTCTAGGCCTCGCTTACATTCTTGGGTGTCTAGTGGGTGTCTCTCGTACTTGTGTCCTTGTTTCGTTTGGTGTGGCGGTGCCTGACGCGACTCATCACCGCTACCACATGCAGCTTCGTCTGGAGCTTCTGCAACATTACGCTCGCCCGTCTCATTTTCAACCTGCGTCGTTTATCGAGTAACGTGGGTGACGAAGCAGAAGATGATGAACTGAAAATCGACGCCGAGGAGGGTGTGGAATGTACGGAATTGCCCGTGTTGCGAAGGGAGTGTAGTGGACGGAGTGATCCGGAACGGCAACGCAAGGGGATGTTGTAAAGGGTGGGAGTATGGAGTTGCTTCTTTTCCTCACACTCGTTTTCCTCTATTTCTTTCTCCTTTCTACCTCTCCTCTAATTCCATAGTGCTCCCGTTCGCAGTCCATCGCTCACGCCTACACTCGCTTGCATCCCACCGTCCGCGGTGACTCGGTGCACCAATCACATTGACGCTTATCCCAGCGAAAGAGATCTATAAAAAATACGCTTCGCTTATTCGTCCGGCGTTTTGGGTCTTCCCCCACCTCCTTCTGTCCTCTATGATTATCGATTATCCTCCGCAACCTCGAACGTTGGCTCGCTCGCGGGGTTATTGCCGATGATGTTGTAATATGTGCCAGCCATATATCTGTATCATATATCGCCGCCCATCATCCGTCCCTTGTCTCTCGCTTCGTTCTTTCCTTGTGTATGTACGATTTCAGATCGTGATCGGGGGGGTGTCGTTCGTGTCTGGCTGGGGACCGTACGGTGGACTTGTTGTCGTCACAAGCAGTGATCTATAGTATACATCGTAGTAATCATATCCTCTCTTCTATCGGGTAAACGGTAGCGCGATAGAGGCAGTGAAATGAGTCGCATTGGATCGCGCGGATTCGACGCGTCTCTGGGCCGGCCCGGGGGGCCAGCACCGCAACTTGAAGCTGCCAAGATTGTAGAACGTTCGTCGCAACTCCACAAGGACTGTCATTGGCTGAAAAGTAAGCTACCTGAAAGCACTCTCGGCGGACCATTTCTCCATAGGCGCCAAGTGTCTGACGAGCTCAAGTGCGCTCGGGCCGCACAAGGTGCCAGCGTGACTGGCGACGAAGTGGTGGCGTATCATATCGAGACCGAGACTGGGACCGGGACTGAAAATTAATTTAGGACGTGTTACAAGTGACTCAAGCGCAGGCGACGCCGACGCTCGGTCCAGATTCCAGCAATGACAATCGAGTCGTCGTCGCCGCCGCCGTTTCATTTACAGTGGCCCGTCCGCCGCGATCAGTGCCAGTGGCGTCGTGGAGGCACTGCTGTTGGCAAGTCTTGCCAGTGATAAAAAAAAACCAACTTGAACGCCGTTCTGCGTCAGTCCAATAAGAATGACGCAAAGTTTGCGAATCAGATCTAAGATCCCAAACTTTTTCTCGATACTATGACACAAACCAAGTAGGTACGTCCGAGTCGCGTTGTGCGACTCGTGCCAAATGCATGACTCATGCCAGATTGGATTGGCAGCCTGTGGCATTGACGCGTGACGTGTCGTCGCCGCTTCATGTAGCGGCATGCAAAGCCCGCAGTCACTGCCAACGTTCCAAGGTCGCCGCCGTTCAAACGCTACCCTGTTTCGTATGCGTGCCCGTTCCAACCCTCATTCCCATTCCCATTCTCATGTCGCAAGCAAGTCCTTCATCTACCTGATCTTGTCAAAGCCCATGGAGCAAAGTGGTCGAGAATGGAGCATGATGTCCATTAGATTCACCCGCTTGACTGGGGATGATCGCTTCATTGCAAAGGTATAAGCGATACGGTCATCGACGAACAGAATCAGTGTGCCGGAATTGAAGCACAGGGTCACGATTACGAATACCTAGTCCGATTCGCAGGGAGGTAGGTATGGAAGAGTGTGCGTTTGAGTATGACGACGTTGTCCCTCGATAATTCCAGCGTGCAGCGGTGTCACGGTGTGTCCAGCGGAATCAAGTGTCTGAGCGTCATAGGCAGGACGAACGAGAGCACAGAAACGATTTCCAAGGGATCGGATAAGCTCGCAGGAAAGAGTTAGCATCACGATCGGGAAGACTACTGCAAAATTGCACCAGAGTCCCCCCTTGCAAACTGAAGGACAAGACCAGTTCCTTGATCGACGAGAAATTTCGTACACTTACGCTAGCAGCAAAACCATCACCGGGGTCACCGAAAGACTTTCAACAGGATAGGGGTATGATATCTTCTGCTAATGCGAACGAGGATATCAGTTGGATGGTCTTTGTCTCGTCAAGGAAGCTTCTGAGCAACGCGAGGGTGATCGGGGTGATGGCTACGCATCGTTGTGCTGGGAACCGACGCACAAGCAACTTCAAGATGTTTTACTAGAAAGATCCTGTCTAGCAACAAAATACCCTTTCGTCGATGTTCGCGTCATTTTAAAGCACGTGGTAGTATACTTATCTTGGTGCTCTTGAAGTAGTCGTCGTCGTCGGGTTCACACAAATGCGCATCCTGAAGACGATACAGAAGGCAGCCATATTCATCTACCTGGTCACGCATGTTAATACGACAACTACTCACAGGAACTGCGTCGTCTCCATCCTCGAGCGTCCACGCGAAGGCCTCTGAACATCCAACGAGCACCTGTAACAATAACTGAGGTAAGGCGCCTACTGACTAGTATTCCATATCATCGGAGTATCAGGGTTCCCAGCCACTTGCAGGTTCCGTTGAGAACCTAGATCAATATGTAGGCCGTCACCGACACGGGAGGGAATAGCTCACAATATCGCACTGGAGAGCCTGTGCGTATGTCGTGATCTCGGGATTGGTCAACACGATCTGGTTCTGGAACGCGTCCGCGACATTCGTGACTTGCCGCTAATCCACACAAAACGGCACGTGTCGTCAGAAGTGAACGACTCTCCGCGAACCATCTCATTGCGAGGTGTAATTGGCAAGGGATGAGGAAGCAGGGTCATTTTGAGAACTATTGTATAGAAGAAGCCAAAAATTTGAGCCTTTTCGTCGTCTCGGGGTGCAGACAGCGGCCTGGCCTGTGCTTCGTGATGTTGAACGGGCCTTGAGTTGTTGTTCCTGTTCACCTCGGCCGAACAACGCGGAATGGATATGATTTTGGCGCCACCAATAAGTCATATTGTGATGACTTCCAGAGAACATGTAAGCAAAGTGCATTCTATAAAATGCACATAAAAATGACCGAGTTAGCCTGTGATTCGTTGACGCCGGTCCCATGTTGGAAGTGTTGATCTGCAGCATACTGGATTGTAAGTGCGCGACAACATGACTCAGTGTGGACAGAAAGTGGTTTCAACATGAAAGGAGGTGGTGTTGACTTGCTTATCTAATCCGTCCCGATGTGGCAAGCGCGCAAGTTCAACATAAACATGCAAACTGGATATGTATTGGTTGTTTTCTATGATATCAGATGGTATTCAACACTAACAAGTTGGTGTATCTGTGCTCCCCATACCTTCCACCCAAGACTTGCCTGTGGCAAGGTCCGGGTGCGAGTCTGCTGTGTACACGCGTTTGCCATATACGGTAACCTGGCCCCCGGAATTCGCATGTCAGTTTTTCGGGTTGTGGACGCTTAAATCAACCAGTTGATCATAGATCCACCATTCGATACCTGACGATCGAGTTCTGACGAGTGCAAGTAAATTTGGTTGTCCCGGATTGGTGGACGGAAGTTACCCGGAAATGCACAGTATCAACCCCAAGGAGTACCGTTCGGACCTTGTCGCGGCCGTGTCCCGCTGGCACCACAACAGTTGCTTCACTGCCATCGGCCTTCCAACCTTGGTTCGCTCAGGCTGCCACTGAGACGCCCTACTGCCATCATGGACGCCCAAGCATTTGCTGCGGAAGAAGAGATGTTTTCTGCGTACTATTCCATCGACACTGCTGTCAATCTCCCTCCTCGCAGGGGTCTGAGTACGCCGGGGACTGCGATTGCGACTGAGACCGAGGCTGGGAATGTGAATGGGACTGTGCCAACGCTCAGTCCCTCGGTGCTCGCTTTCCTCGCAGCGCGTCACGAGGCAAGTCAAACCCACTCCGTCTTTTTCACTGTACTGACTTGCCGTCGAACGCGTTCGGATCCTGATTCCAATGTTTCCTCTCCTTCCTTTTCCGCACGTCGTGTGTCGCGTGACTCTAAATCGGATGCTCCGTTACGCCAACAGGACGTCGTCGCATTAGCGAACAAGCCCGTGGTGAGAGTGCCAAAGGTACCCGACGACCTCCCGCTCAAACGTTACTTTATCTCGTACGTCGTCTCATCCCCTTCGACTCGGAAATTACAACGTTAACACTCTTGACAATCCAGCTCCTCACACAACACCTATCTCCTCGCCTGGCAACTCCTCGGCCGTTCCTCCGCAGCCGCCTACACTCACGTTCTCCTTGCCCCCACCCCCGCACGGTGCATCGAGATCGACGTGTGGTGGGATGGACGGCCCGGGCGAGGGGTGCCGGTCGTGACGCATGGGTGGACGTTGAGTAAGAGTGTGTCGTTTGTGGATGTGTGCGCGGCAATTGGGGAGGCTGTCAAAAGCATCAGTGATGAAGAGGATGGAAGAGACTGGCCAGTCCTCGTCAGCCTCGAATGTCACGTCCCGCTCGCACACCAAGACGAATTGGTCCGGATCATGGTCGAGTGTTGGGGCGAGATGTTGGTGCGGGGTGAGATGGAGGGCGTGTGTGGGGAGACAGTGACACCGAGGCAGCTTCGAGGACGGATCATACTCATGGTAGGTGCGGTTTGTGTTTGGCGTGTCAAGTGGTGCTCTCCCTCCCCCTGATTGTCTAATGTTGGGTTGGCATACTGACGCGGGTCGTGGTTCGTTTGTTTTTCAGGTCGAGTACTACCCAGACGAAGTGATCGGCGGAATCAACCAAGACGTGGGATCGGAAACAGAGTGTGAGGGGCTCGACGGAGAGTCATGGGTCGTATTAGAAACCGAGGGTGACGGAGACGCGTGTAGCACCGTCGACGTCAACGCCGCGCTCGTATACCCCAAGATCGCAGACTCACTCGCCAACCTCGGGTTCTATGCGCGCAGCATGAAACCTCCCAAAGCATGGTGGCGTCAAGGTACGCCTCTTCTCCGGTCGTCCAAACATCGCTGATATCCACTCCGCAGTCTTCCCAAGTCCTCCCCACCCCCCCAACATCACCCTCAACGTCAGCGAATACCACTTTCCCCGCCCACTAACCCTCCCTGCCCTCCGACAGCACGCCACGTATCACCTCCGCCGGGTCTACCCCCACGGGCTGCGCGTGACCTCATCCAATCTCGATCCGTGGGTGCAGTGGCAGAGTGGGACGCAGATGGCGTGTTTGAATTGGCAGAGGTGGGATGAGGCGATGTGGTTGAATGAGGCGATGTTTGGGGGTACGGGTGGGTGGGTTGTGAGGCCTGATCCTGGGCTTGCGAGGGGACCGAAGGGCGGAGATGGAGGGAGGAGGAGGTTTATGGGGCGGGTAGTTGGGCTGAGTGCACGTGAGTCTCCTGTACATGTATGTGTCTTGGACAGTCGCGTGCTCATCCCATCTCTGCCCTTTTGTGCGGTTTTGCATGCAGTACCCCGACCCGAGGGGGACAAACAAGACTTTGTAGGGTACTGTCACGCAGAGCTGTTTCATCGCGATGGGAAACGCATCTGGCAGAGCAGTCCTGCCCGCGTCCGGCGTGACGCATTACCCGTGCCCGAAGCCAGAGCCAACGACGTGAACGTGGTGCATCTCACCTGGGACCAAACGTTTGAATGGACATTCGACGAAGACGCGTTGGCATTCCTCCGGTACGTGCCCCCTATCTCATCTCATTTCCTCTCGTCCATCGATGGGTGCCTTCTGCTAACCGAGCGACGTAGGTTCAAGGTCGTACGCCGACACACGGTATGGCGAGACGAGGACGTGGCCGTGTTTTGTGCGCGATTGGATCAGCTCGCGCCGGGGTGGTATCTCGTGCGGTTGTTGGACATGCGGGGCAAGTATATCGGGGCGACGTTGTTGTGCGAGTTTACCCTCGCGCATGTCGAGACGGACAGCTAGAGCAAGACGTACTATTTCGGATATGGGTAGCGTACAGATTAGCATAGGAACGTATCATAATACCATGAGCAACATTTATCCTCGCTTGACATCGGTCCTGGTTAGTTCTCTCCAGCCGACTTCCCCGTACCCCTATTTTTACTTTTGTTCCCCCCCACCCATCCAGGCTGCTGCTGCATCTCCACATCCATCACCTTCGTCCGCTGGGCCTCGACTCGCCCACAAACCTCGCCACCGCCTGCTCCTCGCGCCAGATTCCTCCACCGCCACTCGTATGCATTCGCGTTGTCGTCTACGTTACCGTTGGCTTGACCGGCGAGAGCCATCCGCAGCGTTTGCCCGGGACTGACCGACATTGTATAGTCGTGAGTCGATCGTTTGTGATAAGGGGGAGCATCTATCATCTGATACACTGTTTTTCTTAGTTGCAAAGTATGGTATGCCATCGTGGCGGCCGTGCTGTCCGTCACGGCGATCAATTGCGAGCCATCCGCTTGCTTTCGAGAACGCCAGAGATTCAACCCCTGTGGCTGATCAGATTCTGAAACACGACGGTCTTGGTTTTGCTCCCGCCTTTGGGATCGTTCTCCGCGATTGATGTTGGGCACCCTGGCATCTTCGTCGTCACGCAACCCGTGGTGCTGGGTTTGGCGGGTAATGTCGTACATGAAACCCACCGTGGGTGTACCCGCGTTTCTATCTCCATCTATCTTGATTCTTGACGTTGTTCATCCTACGTTCAATCTATCGGGCCACTATTAACACTGTTCTTTGACCCTTTTTGCGCGTCTGCATGTCCATTTCATGGCTTTCTTAACGATGGTGTGGAATGTACTTGATCGACCGCGGTCATGGAAATGGAATGCACGGATGATGATCAAGATCGTGTATCGGGATGGGAGTGCTTACTTTTTCGTGCGGGGTTTCTTTCATTCTTGATGTACGGAACACGCTCATACGCATGTTATAGGGCTTATCTGGTAAATCTTCGTCGAGCGATATCCGATCGTCTCCCCTCTGATGTGGATTTCGTTCAGCACCACGCCTCGTCGACATGATGATGTCCAATCATAGCACCGGTATGCCACGATGTCCGTCCGAATTTGTCGCGTTTATCTGATTGCGCGATTTCTGACTTTCGACATGTTGTTGATCTCAACGTGTCCCAAAATTTATACCACATTATATCACGACCTATTACAGGCAGCAATACAGCCTTTCATAAGCTCGTCTTTCCAAAACAACCGCTCGAGTAGTGCGTGATACTCATATTCGGAGCCATCTAAAAAAAGAAATAGGTTTGTATATGACATCAATGAGATTTGAGATGGACACAAACTTTAGCGGCCAGTGTATACGTGCCACGCCCCGCCCTTGGGTGAGTTGATGTCTTTGTTCTTCGCCTTGAACGACACTGTGATATGATCTGGCTCGTTCGGATTGGTGCCTCCAGCATGTGCGGCTTTTCTATGCAAGGGATCAGGGAGTGCAATCACAAGTCAAATTAGCAGCGTATACCTGACCCTGCCTTTGGTAACTCCTGGAAGGGATGCAGCGTTCGCGGCAGCAAACGCCTTCACCTTGTCGATATGCCACTGCTCGGGATCTTTCCCGCCGAAGTCAGCAGCCTTTAATCCCTTGACCTCCTTTGCAGCTGGACCAGTAAACTGTACGTCTATAGAAGACATGTTCGTTGAGATGGGGTGTGTTATGCTCCACAGACACTTCAAGGGTGAGATTTTATAGTGCGTCTGTTGACTTGATGTATACGATTACCGGTGAGGAAGGTCAAAGCTATTTGTGGCTGCTGATAGTGGTACATTCGATTCAGATCAATTGTTGGCTGTGATGAGGACGAAGGAACAAAATTATACCGGTTCTCTGAGGTAGTTTGTACACACTTTCCGCGCATTGATCAGGGCTCCACTACATCATTCACATATCAAAATTCCGGGGGTATCGGGTAGCCGTCGTGCGTACCGCCTGAGCTTGGACCCAAGAATTTCAAGTGGCGGTACAGATGGTAGTCATCATGATAGTTAGGTGGGACCATCTGCTAGGACTCTCACGATCCCGCCTAATAGTTCAGCTGGTCTGCCAACTGCGCGCAACAGATTCCGATGTATGGTATGTACTGCAAACACCGCAATTCGTTTACCACGGATGAGCTGTTCTGCGGGGGCCAAGGAAAGTGAGGCTGCTTACATGTTGGCTTTGCAAAATTTCTTCTCTGTCTCGGCAAAAACGAAGGTCGTCAGGAGATGTACAGGAATGTCTTCATCTTGATCATCGAGAAGCGCATGCCAATGCAGGACTAAAGGACCGTGTCACCATGCATGTCAGAGGACATCAGTGGTAAAGAGACACCCTGGGAGGCCGAGAAGGTGAGAAGGTTAGAATAGAGCCCTGGCAGCGCCTTGACAGCCTCAGATAGATGATCCCAGCTCTCAGGTGCTGACGACAAAAATAGGTCGTGAGCGTAGTTTCAATGCTCTTGACCATATACTCACTCAAATTCCCATGCAGTCTCGCCTCAAATGTTTTTGTCCAGGTTGAAAGCCTCTAGTACAGGTGCATGCACGAAGTCCCCTTTCCGTATATGGATGGACCTCTGATCCGATACGCTTCCGTCGCGGAGATGTACAGGGTATGATGTCGGTATCTCGTCATCTTGAGTGGCAACGCGCAAAGAAGAGTGAACTGGTGGTACAAGCCGCGATGTCTCGCGAACTACGTTATCCAGATGCCAGTGATGGTTGGATAATACAATGTGCAAGGATTCGATTTCCTCAGCTGTCAAGTGCGATAATGGCGTTGATGGCACAATGGATCGTTCCCTGCGCGAAGTGAGGATTCAAGTTGCCCTGGTGGATGATGGGAGAAACGCAGCGCCTGACGACGGAGGCGGTGGAGGCGTCTGCCAGATGGGGGTTCGATGAAGAGACAAGGACGGGTGAAGGTGTAGGCGCCATTGTTGCACTGGGTCAGGTCGTTTGTGGGCGACAGAAAGTACGTTCGGAATGTGATGATAAGACTATCTTTTGACTTGGGTGGAGACGGTAACGATACAAAATATAAAGCGATTAGTTGTACAGAAATGGTTACCGCAATGTCAATGTTGGATGAGGTCAAGAAACAACCCCAAGTCCCATGAGATTCCGCATCCTCTTGGCTTGCTCGACGTCGGATTCCCTCTCCTTTCTCTTTCTCGTTGAAGGTACGCAAGGGGGAGTATAAATGGTGTGCTCAGGCTTGCCCCTATTAGCTTTGCGAACCGTTTGCGGTTTCACCTCGACAACACGCGGCCAAAGACTTGAGGTAGGTGAGGTTGGGATACCAAGGTTATGGTTTGGAAGAAAGGTGGTGTTTGTCCAAAGGAAAGGGACTTGCTAGTTTAATTCCGTCCCGTCACAGAGGGTACCATTAGTTTGGATCGGTGGATAGGTATTGGGAGGAGCGGTTTGGACTATACCAAGCGGCTTGAGCAGCGGGTCCGTTTTGATCTTCAAAATCCACCGCTGAAGGATGTCTTTGAAGATCTGATGGGTGATTCGCGGGGGCTGGTGGAGGTATTCTTGAAGATCTTCATGGTGATCATTACCGAAGATGGCGTCGCGCAACTCTTCGAGCATGGGAGCAAGATGTTTGAAATATTGCGAGAGTTCGTTTCTTAAGACCGAGCGCAGTCCACCTTTTGTCCCGTAGGTCAAAAACTTATCGTCCAGTCCCATTGGTTCGGTGGAGAATAGCAGTCGAAACAGTGTTGGAGGAACTTTGTACTTGGGATCGACTTCAGGGGATGAGGAAAGGGCCCGAACTTTATGCGGCTCGTAGAACCATAGGATTATCACCAGAAGGCAGTAGTAGAAGGATTCGAGGTCATGGTGACAGTCATGCGTGACCGAGCCTGGCGTCAAAGTGGATCTTGTTGTATCCATGTCCGCGTTGTTGTCATTGATAGAGTTGGCAGTCGCAATAGCAAACTCGAGCGCCAACGCCATATAAGGCCGCGTGCCCTGATTGAAACATTGTCAATTTTTTTTTTGCTGTAAGAGCATAACTTAAATACTTACCGTAATTTCGGCATGTCTCGGTGTCCCACCCAAGTTCTGCCGGAACTTCAGCAACCACGGGACATCCTCCAGTGAATGCTTAAATGGATGTGCCAATCCTACTGTCGGGACGGGCTGATTCTTGCATTGATCAAGGGTAGGGAATTGGATGAAGGATCGCAGGCTGTCGTCCACCACGTCGGGTGTATCGTTGTCGGTGATATTCCCATCGACTGTCCCTGTACCAACGTCACCCTCCTCTTCATCAATGATAACCTCACAATCGAAGGGCTGATCGTCCAATTCCTGCTCAACCGATTGAAAATCGCCCTCCGAGTCGTTGTGCGCGTCCTGAGATCCACCGTGACCCTTTTGTTCGCCAATGATTTGTTTGATCTCCTCGGGAGACAACGCGTGTACGGCAGCCAAACCCCAATCAAGGAATTGCCCACGCAACAAGTCGGAACGGTCTGGGTCTTTGGGCAAAGTGGAAAATTGTTGCGGGACCAAACCCATATTATTAATTGAAGCGTCGCGATGAAGGATTCGGAAAGGGAAAAAGGTACCAGATGTGCTGTCTTCCTTGATGGAATGATTGCCGGCGGCCTGCTCGTGTGCTGCATGGATGTCAGGTCACCATTGAGGCGGTCGAACTAGGTGGAGCACGTACCGGTAATATAATCCTGGAAAGCGCCGAGAAGTTCCAGAGCGCTGCAAAACTGCGTCACGGGAGTGGCCCACGGCATGGAATATGTGCGCAGCAAAGCACGATCCTTGTAGCCCCGGACCGCATCGAGATGACCACCTGCAGTGTGAGAGCGGGCGGTTCGTAAAGCATCTCCACTGAGCACCGATTTGATGCCCAATTTCGCTCGAAGGTAGCCGGTGGTGAGATAGTACTTGCCATCGTCCGTCTTCACTGCCTCCTCTGCCAACAGCCTTGGGACGCCCTGTACTCCTTTGGCAGAAAGAAGAGAAAGGATAGCACCTTCCGTCAGCGTCGTGTTAGTGTCCACCCAGTTGTTCTTGATGACAACGGGGCACCCTTTCAACTGCTCGATGCCAAGATATTGTCGCAGCTCTTGGTCGACTTTGTGTGCGTTCAGCCATCCCAGCCACACCACGGTTCCCGGGCCATGAATCGTAGGCGTTATGAATGCTGTGAAATAGATTTCGACGTTGTCGAGTCTGATGGCTGGGCTTGTGGAAAGAAGCGTGTGAGGCGGACCCGTAATATGTGGGTCTAGCCCAAGACGGGGCAGCGGGGCGTAGGAAAGGCCAAGAATGAGACGGACGAATGTCCCCCATCCACGCGTGTCCGTGAACGCGAAAGGTGTGGAAATGATGGATCCACCTCGATCGAACAACGCGATAGTGACCTTTTCGACATGGATAAGACATACCAGGACGAAACATCGTCCATCTTGTACCCGCAAGAGATCGGCTGCGCGCTGTGCACAGAGTTTGTGGATGGAGGATTCTGTCTCGTTCCCTGACTTCAATTCGATGATAGTCCGGATGAGTCGCCAATCCTTAAAGGAGTTGTCATCGATGCGGATAATATCGGGGCAACGGTAAGTGTCGATACCCGGGATGGGCTTTGTGTGATCATCTCCTGACCAGTAGCGGCATCGTTCGCTCATTTCTTTTTGTGCCGTGTCTGCATACCGATAGGCCCTGGCGCACAGTCCGTTGAGGAAGCCAGCAACACCGACTTCCGACTTGGTCTTTTCGGTCAAAGAGAGCAGACATGAAGAGTTGGATTTCAGGGTGTTTTGATCGCGAACGGTATCAAGGCGTCTCAGAAAACCCTGCATAGTACACTATCGATTCACTTGTTAGTTTCTTGTGATATTACCATTGAGAATCTTTGACTCACCGTGAGGCCATTTTCATCTTTTCCTGTGAATATAATGTCGTCGGGGAACAGGGCTTCGACAAAGGAATTCGCTTCAGCAAGAGCCCGGGTTCCAACGGTCGAATTATAGATAGTTGTGTTCATGGCTGCGTTCGTACGAGTCGCTCGCCCAGCATGTGAATCTGGTATATTCAATCTTTATTACAGAACGAGGATATACAACTGGATACTACGCACTGGTTTTACTTGAACGTGGTTGGTGTTGGGGAAGCAGCCGAGCGGCAAACACCCCGCCGTTCCACCACATTGACACTCTGTGGTGATGACGTCGGGTTCATCTCGCCCCCATCCTTCACTCCACCCCGCGTAAAGATATCGAAAGACTCATCCTTTGCCCGCTCAAATGGCTTCGTTTTACCACATTTACTGTTTGTGAAGACTTCTCTGCTACTCAAGGAGGCGAGATAGTCGACTATGAGAACGTTTCGTTCGAGAGCCTTGCGGATAAATATCACTATATCCCCGACGGTAAGCTTGTGCTTCCCGGCGCTCTATCAGTATCTTCTGACGATGCGTCGAGATAGACATGTATCATCTCGTTGACCACCAGTCATTTAATAACCGATGCACGTCAAGTGCAGCTACTCCACGACGCCTCGACTTCCGTGAGGGTATTTGCAGAGCGATGACAGTTGCGTTATCACGGGTGACGGGGAGTGGACGCGAACTTTGCGATGCAGCGCATATTATACCCAGCAGACTGCCAGCGGACTCCGCCGTCCTCCGCTTTTCCAGACTGCTCGCGTCTCGCCCCCACTCTCGCCCTCGCCCTCGCGTGCGCTTGTTTGCTCCGGTCGTACGGAGGCACCCCCACCCTTTCCGCGACTTGTTTGGTAAATCCCTCGTCAAGCGATATCCGATCGTCTTCCAAGTTCTCTCTGATGTGGATTTCCTTCAGCATTACGTCTCGCCACGTGGTGGTATCTGTCGTTGTGTCGGTATGCCAGGGTGTTCAGCTGAGTTTGTTGCCTTTGTCTTGTTGCGCGAGTTCTGACTTTCGACATGTTGTTGATCTCAACGTGTCCCATAACTTATACCACATTCTATCACGACCTATTACAGGCAGCAATACAGCCTTTCATAAGCTCGTCTCTCCAAAACAACCGCTCGAGTGTTGCGTGACACTCATATCCGGAGCCATCTAAAAAAAGAAATAGGTTTGTATATGACATCAATGAGATTTGAGATGGACACAAACTTTAGCGGCCAGTGTATACGTGCCACGCCCCGCCCTTGGGTGAGTTGATGTCTTTGTTCTTCGCCTTGAACGTCACTGTGATGTGGTCTGGCTCGTTCGGATCGGTGCCTCCAGCATGTGCAGCTTTTCTATGCAAGGGATCAGGGAGTGCAATTACAAGTCGAATGAGCAGCATATACCTGACCCTGCCTTTGGTAACTCCTGGAAGGGATGCAGCATTCGCGGCAGCAAACGCCTTCACCTTGTCGATATGCCACTGCTCGGGATTTTCCCCGCCAAAGTCGTCGGGGTTTAATGCCGCGACCTCCTTCGCAGCTGGACCA
>JBBPSC010000049.1:0-42999 GCA_038093395.1 Baorangia bicolor
ATTCATGCAAAGCATGTCACAAGGCTTGTTCAGCAGCCATCGAGATGCTCGGGGTAAAGTGCTTATCGCCGTAAACGTAGAACGTTTGCTCACGAACCATCCAGTATAAGTGCAATCGAATTCCAAGAACCATTGATCATCTGCCACCACAACACGAGGGTAACTAAGGGATGATGGAAGTGGGGTTCGAACTGGAAATGGAGCGTTCAGCGTCTGTGTTCTCAACAGGAAGGGAGTATATACCTTGTAAGGTTACGTGTTATGCCAAAGGAGCGTCCTAAGGTTTCTCCAAACTTCCGAGTCACGGTATAAGTAGGTCATTGAGTTGAACATGCCAGGTTGAATGCTCTCGCTCCGGTTCTTGAACAACCACATTACAGCGCCCCACGCCAACGCCGCGAATACTGAGAAGTACTTGGGATCTGGTGGGATGGGACGAGCAAGGGTGGGTCCGTCCGGCGAAGGTGCCTTTGAATAAGGCGCCCCTGCACGGGGTAAAAATGCTGCGATCACCCTCGAAACTACGTAGAGCACGATCTTCAAGAAAAACTAAGCACGACAACATAGCATGAGGGTCAAGCGTACCTGCTCGTTCACCGCGGTCCTGTCCCCGAACACGACATAACCACCAATCAATCCAGCGATGAATGTATCTGCGCTGCGTTCCTTCCCTCCGTTCGCTTTCTTCTGGAGCAGCAGTAGAGTCTTGTACAGCGAGACAAACTTTGCTAGATTGAGGGCATGCTGCTTTGTTGCTTGGTAGATAACACGACACCGCGTCTTCCAGCTAACTCGTTGGGTTTAGCAGACTACTGGCGTGACGGCACGGATGGACATACTCTCCACGTCCGAAGAGCATAGCCATTATGAGGGCATGAGGGAATCTGACTTTGACACCATAGACGAACCCATTCCTCGCACCCTTGATGATCGCAAGACAGTCATGAAGAGCGGGATTGACCAACAAAGCGTCGAGACCTGACATGGCGGCCAAACGAGACGAGCTCGAAATCAAGCGAAACGAAACGTCACCCTTTAAGTAAATCCGAAACGGGCACGATCAATCACATGGAACAAGAATCAAATTCAGTGGATTAAGCATTATCTACTAATTTGTGTGTCTTAGCTGCGAGGATACCTGCTAAGCATGCACAACCCATATTGCAATTGGTGTTTCGTATTTGCTTCTTTGCTCGCAACCAAACCAGAATGCTCCAGTGTCAGCTCTTTCATTTCAAAAAAGTGCTGATGGGCTGGAGAACTCATATATTGTAGGTATGCAGCTAATAATGTGGTATGATAATAGGGTCACAGCTGAAAATAGTCATCTTTGAAGCTAAACAAGGAGAGTGGTGACCATTCAAGCTAAAGTGCAATCAATAGAAGAATACCAAAGAAAGAAAGAAAGACTTACTCCATCTTTATCAAATGGTATGGTGTCCTCAGAGGTAGCTCTGATTACTACAAATCTCCTATAGTTCTCCATGAATGCTGGTTGAATTTGGGCATTTGAAAGATCTTTGGTGACCTCATTGTTTGTAAAAGTGATGAGCTGTTCAGCTGTCATGCCCAAGGTGGTGGGATGGCTTTTAAGGACTCCAAGATAGATTTCCAACAGCTCATGCCCATTAGCACTAGAATGATTAAAGACCTGGGAAAGCCAAGCCACTTGGTTAGAATGACCCTTTTCAGGCATTCTGGTTACAGAAATCAACCCAAGATTGATGGAGTCCAAAATAGGACCCAAGCATGATTCACTGTAGGGTTACTAAACAAATGTGTTCAATACAGAAGTTCAAGCTCACCTAGGAGAACTCAGGTCTCCATCACTGCACAACATGTGACTTACAGCCAAAACCTCAGGAATAAAATAGCAGTCCCAAAGTGGATGCTCTATGATTTGGGATATTAGCTGATGACAACCCACTAAATCTTCTGCAAGTGCAGAAGAAGTGAAGGTTACAACACCCCCTAAATAATATTTCAGATGCAATGGCAAAACAACATTGAATGAATCCCTTATACCTAATGGATAGATCTCCTGAACTCTCCATCTCTTACAGGTCATGTTGACAGAGTAGCCATATGTCCAAAATTGGATTTCAGGAGAGTTGACCCGCTTTGTGACCAGGGATGGCATAGTGTGTAGTATCTCCAAATGCCTATTGGAAATGAAGACAATGCGTACATCCTCCTCAAGCTTGGCTGATACAGCCTTGGTTGATTTGAGAATGCACTGAAGCATAGTAGTATCTAACCCTGGTGGCAATTGGTCAGGCAAGGGCCAGATACAATATGCTCTGCTTGTGGGGGTGTTGTTAAGAAAGTCCAACAGTGCCTTTGGAAAACACAACAAGGACATTGCCTGATACAACAGAGCCTCTTGGAGAAGCTCATGAGGCACCAACACATCCTGTGGGTTGAATGAGGACTGTATCACAGTCTCAATGGATTTCCATCCAGCAGCATTGGCAGATGTCATGGCAGACACTAAAAATGGCAAAAGCACAACCAGAAGGGGGGCTCCAGACATTAGATGCTCTGGTACTTGTAGAACTTTGGTCAACCCCTGTTGTGCTCCTGGAAAGACAATAAGGACTGCTACTTCAGTACCATCAAGGAGCAATGGAATTGATGCAGCCTATAAAGCAGAGTCAATAAAATGTTCAGCAACAAATTAAGAAAGCCAACCAGTCCTTCACTTGTCAAATGATGTTCTAAGCCATGAACAATCACCTCTTCACTAGGCTCATTTGACTCAAGCCTACCAAAGTACTGGGGTTTTCCACAGGCTCGAAGGAGGGGTGATAGATCCATAATTGGATATAGCTTTGAGATCCAGAGTGAGTCTAGTGTTGACAGCAAGAGATTGATGTGGGAGCTGTTGCTTATGCCACTAGGATCTGCAATAGTAACAGCACAGAGAAGCTCTGTTTTGCTCTCAGAGGTGCTGATGAATAGATCACCAGACCATCTCCACTTCTTGGGTATTCTGGAAACAAGATCAACACTAGAATATCATTCACCAATCCAACATACTTTGGTATGGCTAGTGTCTTAATCAACTCAGCTGTTGGTTGGTCAGGCTGATCAGGTATAACAGCCATCTCCCTTTGTTGACCCAAGGGTCAGTCCCATTTGAGTAGTACTCACACAATCACAACATTACTCACAAAGGGCCACTGAGCCTGGATGGAATAGAGATATTTAGTCAGATAGAAGGAAAAGTAACATGAAACCTACACAGGAATGTGAACAGTTTGTAAGAACTTCTCTGCATTGATTTCTTCCTGTGACTTTGGTGGTATGGGGACAGTGATGGTTTCAGGGCTGCTGTGCATTCACATGTCAGTTAAGCTCTACTCACCCTGAACCACATACCTTCCACCTAGTGGTCCAGGATCATCCAAGATAGAATCAAAGAGATCAACAGGGTGATCAATATCCATTGGTTGGGGGGATGCAATCACAGCTGCATCACTAGTAATATCTGTGGATTGAACCACAGGTGATGTAGGTATTACAACGGACGTGCTTGACATCATAGTGTCTTTCATCTGACTACTAGAGGGAACAAGTGGTTTGTTCTTCTTGAACGAGAGTGATGGAAGTGACTTCTTAGGTGCGAGTGGAAGCGGCTTAGGGCCTGTAGGAGGCGGCGGTATTCCAGCAGCCACGCGTTGCTTGGTGGAGAGCGAGCTTCCAGCCTCGACACTCTCAGAGGGTAGATTCATGGACTTAACTAAAGGATTGGCCCTCTGGTCTTGATGAGTGCGTACAGCGGTAACCTTGGGTGGTGCGATAGACGATGAGCCACCAGTCGCTGACGGCAATTCTTGTCGTTTGACTTGGGCCGAAACCTGTTTGGCGTGAGCACTATGTGGGGAAGTAAGAAGCAGGATTCACCTTGGGGATTTCCTTTGAAGGTGGTGTGGTGGCTTTCGGGCGGGATGCAGCCTTCACCTGCTTGCGCAAATGGCCATCGGACTCAGACCCGGACTACAATGTAGACAGGAATTAGTCAGGTGCACGAATGAAGGCAAAGGGGCGCGTACTTCTGTGTCGACGACGCGTGCCTTTCTGTTGAGCTTCTTTGTAGCGGGTGTTTTCGCTAAAAATTCTTCATCTGAACTCTTAGAGTCATCCGCAGTGCTTTCTGATATATGCGACGTGCTCGACTTCGACTTTCGCCTCTCCTAGAAACTAATTTAGCCATGGATCTCGTGTCGACGTTTTCCCGACCTGTCTGTCCTTTTTTGTCGCTTTATCTGACTTTCGTTTCGAGGGCTTCACAAATGTCTCCGCGAAATATCGCTTCTCCTTACCTGTGAACGATTGAGAATTTGCTAGAGATAGTGTAATGAAGCACGGACTAATCCAGTCTTCTTCGGCCGCTATCTCGTAACCGATAGAATAGTCTTTATCATCCGTACCAACATGTTTCCAGAAGCTTGCCAGTAGTCGGTCGCATTGCTTCACGTTATCCGAAGGCTCCCAGCTACAAATACTGAGTGCCACGAAGCATGGATACGCTGGATGTTGTGGCATACCCACCTATCTGCGTCCGAATCATAACCCGCCCACTGTGTGATGGGGTTGAGCGAGAAGTTTAGCTATCAGCGAATTTTACCGATCACCTTCACGAGGTATTCCTAAATGATTCAATATATCAGCATTGGAGAGTACGGCTCGGGTGAGCCACTTACCCATTCACCCTCCTCACTGACCCGTGCCTTCGTGATGACCTCTGGAAATCCTTTCTAGCCACGGGGTAGTCTATATGCAGGCAAAAGCCTTACCGACGTGGTATACCTCCTCTTCTTCGACCTTTCTCCTTCTTGGCATATTCTCGAAGCGAATCTGGAACCAACGCGCTATCGGTGGGGTTCAAGGAAGAAAGCAAGGCTTGGATCTAATTGGGTGACACGTGATCCCCCACGCGCACGCGCGAGGCTTGAAGTGTATTGACGCTCAGGACGATTGCACGACGAGCAACATTCCGACATGGCATCTAAAGCAAAGTCCAAGCAGGAAGAGGCCCTTCAATTCCTCGACGACCTCGACAACCTCCAACCCTCCGCGGGCCCTCCCACCTATCGCCAGACTACACCTTCGCATGTGCATACAAGCAACGAGGGAGATCCTGCTGAAGTCCTCGCTTTCATCGATGAAATTACCCAGAAAAGCTCAGAGCCCACCCGTTTAACAGCGCCGCCGATAGATCGCCCCATCTCGCGCGCTGGAACACCTTCCCTTCGCAAGGGCACTGAGCGCGTCAGGGTGGGTGTGCATCCGTCGTCCTCCACGTCTTCATTGTCCGGGAAGCCAGAGTTAGCCACTGGAGCAGTCTCCACTACCAAACCCGAGACAGCAGCGGCTGCGTCTGCCGGTTCATCAGGAAAGTGGGGATGGTCGGACGTATGGAGCAGCGCCTCCGCTGCATATCAGCAAGCCAGATCCGTCGTTGATGAGCAAGTGAAGAGTTTGCCCAAGAATGAACAAGTCAGCAAATGGGGAGAAGGCGTCCTCGAGTACGCGAAGACGGCCCAACTGGATAAACTTGGTATGCAAAGATTATGACAATTTACAAAACCTTTCTAACGATCATCAGGCCATGACTTCAAGAGAGTTGGGTTATCTACCCTTAATGATATATTGAATGTCGTTGCTCCTCCAATCTCGGAGCACGAGGTTATTCAAGTCTGGCTTAGCCATGACATGCAGGGATACGATGGCATCGAGACCCTCGTGTATCGCTCACTCGCGCGAGTAAGTCATATTCACCCCATTCTCCATTCTCGCTGCTTAGCCATTCCATAGATCATGGAGCAAGTCGAAGGTGGTGACCTCATTGTCAACCGCGGTGAAGAGTCCAGACCCAAGGACTCCCCGGATTCTGCCCGAGAACTCAACGTTGTCGATGGCTACGAGGCTGCGCTGAAGCTTGCTCAGGTAATCCACTAGCACCCTGAGTGGCTTCCCTTTTCAACACTTCCTCTAGGCCAATTTGGATGAACTGATTAAGAATCAAACAATTACTCCCAAAAGGGAGTCATCAGTCGATAACCCAGTCATTTACTCCTCAGTCTATCTTCGAGTCCAGCCTTTCACGCGGTCGTATTCTCTTCCTCAGCTGGCGCAAGCACCATCCGACACGGAAGCCGCCTATTTACAATTCATCTTACACTTAGCTGATCCAGGGCATCAGCTAGTGCGCACCACAGTAACACAAGCAATCCCCGCCAGCTGGCTAGAACTCTGGGATCAGTACGACTGGGTTGAGGATCTTGTTGCAGAATCATTGAGGGTCGCTGTAGAGGTTCTTGGACAGGACTATCTCGCATCCAGGATGGGCTGGGAGAAGAAAGATACGCGGAATGATGACAACACGCTCAATTCTAACGAGGGAGCGACATGAGAATGCTCACACAATGCATAGGAACAGTCTATGTCATAGGTAGCACACTCATGTCTACGCATGTATTAGTTAGCGTATCGATATCCAGCGAAGAGCGACGCCGTTGTCGATAAGGTGATTTCTTCACTTCTTTTGTGATTCTTCTGGCTTTGGGGGAGGAACAGGTCTAAGGTCTGCGGGTCTGATGGGCTCGGTGCCAGCTCCAACCTGCTCCCAAGCCGAGAGTGATTCGAAATTCCTGCGCAAGGATATGATGAGCAAAACCGATAGTACATGTATGAAAGCAGGAAATCACCGGAATGCCTGCGTGAGCTGCAGTGGCTCGTAAACAACGCGCTTCCGCTCTTCATCATAGCGAACCTCCGTGTACCCCTAACCAAGGTCTTAAATTAAAATGTATGAGATCATGATTTGACTTACTGTCAAGGGGAAATCTTTGCGTAAGGGGTGTCCTTCAAAGCCTGCACAAAATAAGTCAAGCATGGGAAAGAAGGCCAACGTGATTCACTGACCATAATCTGTCAATAGGCGACGTCTAGGAATGCAGTGAATAACGAGCTGAAATGCTGCGCGTGACAGACTTACAGGTCTGGGTGACCAGAAAAGAACACACCAAACATGTCCCATACCTCCCTCTCGTACCAGTCGGCACCACGGAAGACTGAGACAGCGCTCGGTACAGGATCCGCTTCCCCTGCGTACGTCTTTACCCGAATCCTACCGGCGTGTTTGATGCTGAGCAAGTTGTATACAACCTCGAAGCGCTTCTCTCTCTCAGGGAAATCTACTGCGGTGATATCAACAACACTCTTGAATTGGCACTGGGAGTGGTCTCGCAGGAAGATCAGAACAGGAACTAATGCGGAGGGTGCAACGTGAAGGATAAGCTCATCCTTGAGGACTGAAAACTGTTGGATGAACTTTGGGAGGCACTGGGTCAAATACGAGCCGTAAGTGTGCAACGACTCTGTGGTCCGTGCATACTTTGTCGCTGTTGGGTTGGGAGAAGTAGGCTCGGTGAACGGAGACACCGAAGCTGGGCAAGGATGAGCAGAGCTCGGGGATTAGAAGTAAATGGGTACCTCTGGACGAGGATGAGGACTGGATGCTCCGCCGCAAGACTATGCTGGACGACCAACGTCGGGTGCAGGCATTTCTGAAGATGCCAGTCGCGCCGATACTTGCCCGCAACGACATCGAGTTGTTGTGGTTAGTAGAACGAGGTAGTCGGAGTAGGAATTTCCGACACAACTTTACCATGGCCTCGCTCACTGACGACAAAACGGCAGTTTTCGATTCACTTCCGTACTACGACAATGACCTCGAGCAGTATCCCATCCTCAAAGAAAAAGTCGACAAGGAGCTGGCGCGCGAGCCCAAGCCCCCGCAGACCATGCATCCTTTCGTCCCACCTCCGCTGGAGTTGTTCAAGGTTGGTGTAGAAATATCCTTTCAGCTTCGTGAACCTCAGTTGCACACATGATATAGAATAACCCCCTGCTGGCTGCGGAGCTCGCGCGTGTAGAGGCCCATCAGCCCTTGCCTCCACTGGACACTGTGAGGTATCAACTACCTGCGCCTACATCATCGCCAGGAACTGATGAAGAGTGGCGGGAAGCCGTTCGAAATGCACATGCTCAGCTTGAGCACCAGCGCTTACGGTCTGTCCTGGAACTTTCGGAATGGCCATGCTTCGATTTACCTGGTATTGTTATTAGGCATACCAACCTTGCACTCCTACAAACGTATGGCCAGAATGCTTGGCGCATAAACAACTACCTGTTGGAGGAGACAGCAAAGCAATCTGAGACAGCGCTCGAAGAATTGAGACAGCTCACCACAGAGCTGAACAGAGAGCGCAAGAACTCGCAGGTGAGCCCATACAGGTTTTCCGCGGAGATGGTCGCTGATTGGCACGGTTGCTAGACGCGTTATGGTGCACAATTGACGACACTAGAGACGAGGTGGACAGAGCTGCTATCGAGCATTTTGCAGATTGAGATGGCGAATATTGCGCTGGAGGGGGAAGTAGAACGACTGCGGACGAAGGAGGGGGAGATGATAGAGATGTAGTCTTGTATGATTCGGTAATAGGACCAGCGTTGTGCTTTGGTTTGAGTGTCCAAAAAAGGAGACACGTCGGTGAGCCCGCCTGCGTGCAATTTCATCTGCTACAGCGAGGACGAAACTCGTTGAGCGCACATATCATCTCGTGCAAAGGTGAGCAGCTCAGCCGCTCCACCAGCAACACACACCGTCGCCCTCGTCACTGATTCATAACACGCTTTGTTCTCCGTCACCCAAGTCATCCAACGATCTGCGTCCTGGGGCGCGTTTATGGCCAATACCGACAAAGCAGAACCAGTATCATCGGAATCGTCGCAAGATGGACCCGAGGCAGTGACTCTCCCCGCCAGCGGAGAACCTTTGCATGCTCGTGCACAAGACCCGGTACTGAACCCGGAACAGCCGTACACCAATTCGTCACATTCTACCACTCCAGATCACGCTCCCGTTCCCCCTTCTGCGCCTACACCATCCGCGACGTACACCCCCTTCGCCATTCCTCACCCCAAGAGGTTTAACGCGGTCAACATAAACAAGAAATTTCTCCAGAAGAACTCTACCTCCTCTGCTGCGGCTTCTGTCGTTGCCAGCCTTGCTACCGCTACCAAGACTGGCAGCCCTGCCCGTATGTCGTCGTTTTTCTTATATTTTGATCGTCTCACAACTCCCAGCAGCACGGCCTGCCCCTCAACCCTCTACTTCGCATTCCAAGTTAGTGACTGCTAAGCTCACGTCAGCCGCTCAATTATCCACCACTGCTGGTCCAGGTTGGTCCCGCCCTTCCTCTGCTACTCCACCCGTCTCTACTACGCCGTCGAGTTCGTCGAATGCACCACCACCCCAGCCACCCGCACCAACACCTGCAGCGCCTCAGTTCCCCCATGCTGGAAAAGTCATACAGCCCCAACCGAGGAATGCCATGGCGTCGTCGTCTCCGTTGGTCAGGAAGGATATCTCTGCAAAACCTGCTTGGGGAAACGCAAAGTCTCTTTCCGTAGCCTCAGATAGCACTGCACACAATGATTTCCCTACTGCAGCCGAGGTTGCTCAAGGCTAGTTGCTCACCGGCTGTTCAACCCGTTGACTGAAAGATAGTAACCATTCATCAACAGGCCGCATCGTCAAAGCTGAGGAGCCAAAGCCTGAGGATCCTCTCGCGCCAAGGCGAGTACCGCCCCAGGAAGCTGATGCGTTCAGGGGAGTACACCTTGATCCGAATGCCCATCATTGGGATGAGGTTCGTTGTCATTTGTCGTCAATGGTACTCTCATTTGACTATTCGTAGATGGAGGAAGATGATGACAACTTCCTGGACAACGTCATCGAGTTCGAGGATGGACGACAGTACAAGGTAGCACCCACCGCTACTGGACAGCCGCCGGCCACGAGTACCACAACCACTCCTGTGGACGGGGAAACTCCCGTCTCGACCGCTGACCATGTGTCGACTGAGCCCGTCAGCAAAGAAGAGAGGTTTGCAGATGATTTTGATCGTAGCTGGCCGCGTACTAGGCAATCACCTATCGTGCTTCAGAGTGATCTGCCCAGTCGTTCTTCCCAACATATATCGGTTTCTCCTACCCCATCCCAACCCGGCCATTCCTCGGTGGAGGGGTCAAGGGTACTTTTCAATGAGCGTTCCAATAGGTTAGAGCCTTACACCAGTCCCCATTTTCCAAACCGACTTGGTTCCAGCCTCGGATTTCCAAGGCGGAATGCTCATGGAGAGCCCGCTCTTTCACCTGCTGAACCTCGCTTTAGCAGGGACGCTCCGCTTCATAGTCCGGTACATCCTGTGCACCTGTTGCAGAAACCTTCTGAAGGGACTCATGATACTTGGGTGCAGTCATCAAGGAGCTACGCTGGGGATTTCATAGGTAGACGGAACGCCGAGCGTGATGGTGGTCCACATAATCCCGGAGGTGACTACGGTCAGAACAAGGTCAGAGCTAGAGACCCCAGTGGGCCATCTGGATCCTTTCACGATTCCCGTGGTATTAGCGAGAAACGACATCGCCGACTCTCGGGCGCCTCCTTTGCTAGTTCAATTCCTGATGGCCAACAGCAAGGGTCGTCACATTCTCCGGATGTCCCGTTCTCCCGGAGATCTCAAGCACGAGAATCTCCCTTGCAACATTTGTCTCTCCTTCCTGCAAACGTATCGGCGCAAGCCTTTAGTATATCGCAGTTACCAGGTACATCCCATGCAGCCACCCCTGAGGTGCAACTATCGAGTACTTCATCAGTGCTGGATATCGAAGGTGTACACAAGACCGCTATGCATATATCTGCAGAGCGCGCAAAACAGAGACGACAATTGGAAGAGGAAGAACGTGAAAAAGAGAAAGAACGTGCGAGAAAGAAGGCAGCCGAACTTGAAGCACGAATGATGCAAGCCCAGGCGAGTCCCATTTCTACAAACTACGATACGGCCAACTCATTCAACATCTCAGAAAACCGCTGCTGTAGAGACTACTCAGGAGGCCATCACTTCTACTCAGGGCTTGAATCAGCTTGTTACCAACCTGGAAGAACATGAATCTTCTGAAGCTACTCAGTACAATGCTAACGAACCCCAACCTTCACTAAAGCCTGTTGCACGTTCGCAACGTGACATTAAAGTTTCTCGCTTGACTACCACCTCCGTAAATGAGCCTCTCCCGCCTTCAGAACAGGTTGATTCGTGGCGCAGCAAGACACGGCTCCAACCACAGCAGCTCTCAGCTCTTTCACCTCCAATGTTCCAAGAACCATCTGGTGTTATTGCCGACGATAATCTCGAGGTCGTGGATTTTTCCGATCTCGGTAAATTCGTAGGCGGCGAACAGGCTTCATCGGCATCAGTGACACCAGCACCTTCATCCTATTCACCCACATCCCCTGACTGTCATCCATTCCCTGTACGACCGGTCGCCAGTGATTTCTTTGACGATGTTCCTCCGCATGGTTTTGTTGCTAAAACCATCGCTTCGCCATCTTCCGAACGTCACACCCTTCCTATCGTTCCGGAAGCCTCTGTTCTCCCTTCAAGTGAGCAGATCCAGGTTGCTTCCTCTTTGATCCCAGCGGCACCTACCCAAGGAATGAGGGAACATGATTCTCATAGGTTTTCTGGACCTAACAGTGCACACTCTTTTGCGCGGAGCCATCCATCCCCAACGGCTCCTCACCACCGTCTTGGTAAAGGTCCAGCACCGTTTCGACAGGTTACAATGTCGGCCTTGGACGATGTCATGTCCCGTATCAAGGGCGCCTTGGATAATATGCAGGTTGATGCAGGAAGGGGGGCTTCATCAAATGAACCCATAGACTGGCGTACTGGTGTCGCTAAACCAAAAGTACGGGTATTGGAGCCTCCGATTTCAACTAGAACCCTGTCGAAAGACGCCAAATGGTTGCCTCCAGCCATGAGACAATTTCAGCAAGATTTAGATCAAGAGGTGTTTGGTACCACTGGCTGCGAGCCCCCTTGTTCCCCTCGACCAGCCACGCTTGTTGTCAAGTTGCCTACAATTTTTCGGCCAGTTGACGCAATTCCCAAGCGGCAACTCCACCTGCTGAAAAACTTGTCCAGTCATGTTCGCTTTGACCCTCTATCTTGGGACCCACCTGTTGACGGGATGAGCAAGCGAGATTTGTCGGTGAACGAGATTCTTTTCAAGCGTCCCCCTCCAGGCAAAGGTAATAAACTTAGGTATAGAGTTCAATTACCGAGGGCCACTCGCACGCACTCTGCTTCTCTACCCAAGGTTAACCTGCCTTCCGGGTTCCCTAAAACTAATACAGCACCTGGACGCTCAAAGGCAGTCGACGACCTTCCCACATGGCGCCGGGGACCCGCCCCCCCCTCCACGACGCAGAAAACCCCGCTCTCAGAGGAAACACCACCGATTTTAAATGTCACAAGTTGTTCGCCACCTCCGGAACTTATAGTACTTCCCTCTGAGCTCACGGTCGCGCAAGAAGTGTCCACAAAATCAGAATCCTACTTGGTGCGCCAGAGGACCCAGCCGAAGTTGCCAGCAGGTTCAGCAGTTGGGTTTTATCGTGACCCCGGCTCGTCTTGCCAGGATTCAAAGGCTACCGTCAATTTTACAGTAATCAGTGAGCTAGAGGAAGCTATGCAACTTTCCCAGCCGGAATCGAGTATGCTATTGTCCTCGTCGATTGCCAAGGCTTCACCGGCAACAGTCACCTCGGAATCCAAGGGGTCTGCTGTAACTGCAAGTCCTAGTGTCGATGAAGTAAACCATGACATGCAACTTCCTACTCTGAGCTTGATTACACAAGCAGACGGCAAAGTCTCGGAGGAATCTGTACGTTCAAACTGATTCACGGCATTGTTCTTAGCTTATGTATGTTATAGACCGAACGATCGCTGCGCACTCCAGCATCCGCATCCTTCAATACTCCCTGGACAAAGTCGCCATTAAGCTTCTCTAGCAAAGATTCACCCGCCAGGGCACCTGACCCAGAACATCTCAGGGCTGTCTGGTCTCAAACTGCAGACAAGGAACAAATGTCCGCTGTAAACTCCTTGGAAGGTATCGCGGACGACCTCACCGCATTACCCTTCACTATTCAAGAAGTCAAGTCCGAGGATGGCGAAACGCCACCACCAACTAGTGCTGCAGTGGCTTCGAAGATATCCCTTCACGATGTAACCCGTGCGTTCCAGCAAGTTCCGACCCCCTCTAATGTATCCTCCCACCGACCTCCGTCTTTGTCACCGTCCGCTGTCAATGGCCCAATGATACGCCCTCCGACCTTCAACTATCCAACCCCTCTTCAGGCTCCTGGTGCTGCCATACGCCCCCACTTTGCTGCATTCTCGTCGCCAATGATTGCCCACTCCCCGAGCCCTACTGTGTTGTATCCTCCCACCGCGCCGAGCCCCATACCGCGAATCCCTATGAACGGACATCCTCAGCTGTACAACCAGCACATGTGGGTGCCTATGCAGCCCTCCCAGAACAATAGTGCGGTACGGCCCGTCCCCTCCCCTTACCCTACCCAAATGGTAGCATATCCTGCGCCAACCCCCGTCCATCCTGTTTACGCTTCTGGCCTTTCTCCCCAAAATGTGCCACCATCTGTTACTGGGTCAGGGCCGCCACGTCCGCGTGGAATGTCTATGCTAAGTCCAGTCATGCATCCTGCTGCGCCAGCAAATGCACCAATGTATAACGGTAGCCCAGTGCTGATGCATCCACCTGCGATGATTGCCTCTGGGCACCGTCCTTCGTACATGAACTCTGGTCCCCCAGAACGCGGACAGAGCCGCTCAGAGAGCATGTCTACTACCCCTCACATGCAACAACCATCTCATTCACAAAATCATATTCCTCCACAACCCATGTACACGCATGTTCCCTTTTCTCGGCCATCATGGTGAAAACCTGTGCTCACATTACATATGTCATATGTCCAGTCGGATGATATATTGATATTTCTGTTTCTTTTGAATGCAACTTTATCCCGTTCTTCATCACTGAACAAATTAACGCAATTGACAGTAATCATTAGAGGGTAAACAAGATACTCTATGTAAAATTCTACTCTCTACGCGTGTGCCAACTCGGCAGCTTTCTCAGCAGCTGTATCGAGGTCGTCGAAGGGTATGATCTTGAGACCGGAGTTCTTGATCATCCTAGGCAAAGGTTCAGCGGTTCTTGCGCCGTCAATGATGAGAATGGGCACGTACTGCTTTGCTTCTGCCTCCTTCGTACCCTTGAGTCGAACGACTAGTGGGATGGTGAGGCCGAGCTCCTTGGTGGCGCGGATAACACCCTCGGCAATGTAATCACATCTCATGATACCTCCAAAGATATTGATGAAAATGCTCTTGACCTTGGGGTCAGTTAGGAGAATTTCGAACGCCTTCTTGACGGTCTCGGGGGTAGCGCCACTGCATAAAAGATGAACAACGTTATATGATGCAGAAAATTCATTCCTCACCCTCCGACGTCGAGGAAATTGGCAGGATTTCCGCCGTGTAGTGATAATACGTCCATGGTAGCCATGGCCAAACCTGCACCGTTAACCAAGCAGCCGATGTTACCATCAAGTTTGATGAAGTTCAAGTTGGCCTTTTGTGCCTCCACCTCGGAAGGCTCTTCTTGAGAAATGTCACGAAGGCTGAAGACATCTTTCTGCCGGAACTCGGCGTTATCATCGAAACCGAGTTTGGCATCCATGCTAGGAAAACAACATTCTAGCAGAATAACATGGGTATGGGAGCGCTGACATACCAAAGAACATGGCCGTCAGTGGTCTCGGCCATGGGGTTAATCTCAATCTGGGTAGCATCCTTGTCTTTGAATAACTTGTACAAGGTCACAAAAATATCCGCAGCTTCCTTCTGAGTTGTCGCGTCTTTGAACCCAAGTGTCCTTGCAAGCTCCAAAGCGGCCAAAGGATCGACGCCTTTCTCGGCATCAATTGGAACAGTAATAATGGCATGAGGGTCCTTTGCAGCCACCTCCTCGATGTTCATCCCGCCTTGAGCAGACGCTACCAAAACAGGGCCCTGGGTGACACGGTCGTTGAGAATTGCAACATAGTACTCGTGAGCGGGATCCCGTCGCTCAGCAAGCATAACCTAACAATGATGAGTAGCATGAACTTGATACGGTGGATGAAACCAACAGTTTTGCAGATCCTGCCAGCAGAACCAGTTTGCTTCGTGATCAGGTTGGCACCGATCATCTGCCTAGCAATTTCCCGTGCCTGTTCCGGACTACTACACAGTCAGCATGGCATGGACGAGGTCTGCACGAAAAAGGACATACGTGTCAACGGTGTGTACACCTCCCTTGAATCCGTTGTCAAAAGTTCCCTTGCCTCGACCGCCGGCAAGGACCTGGGCCTTGATGACCAGTTTGTTTGTGCCTGTGGACGAACGGTTCACAACATCGAAGTGCCCTTTTTATTTCACGAAGGCCTGAAATGACGAGGACATACCGAAATCCTGTGCGACCTTGAAGGCCTCGTCAGGACTCTTTGCGTCAATACCCTTTGGAGTCGGGATACCATACTAGATGTGAGGTCAATAACCCGAGTAAAACAGACGATGGTACCCGCATACTGCATTGAGTAGGTTCACGGACTGGTACTCGTGTATGGAGAGAAAACGGCGCTGGCCGGCATGGACAGCCTTTGAGCAAACAAATAGCAGACGTGGTCAAAATATACGAGGGTGGTATGGTGAGCTTGGACTTACACGAGCAAGGGAGCCCGCCTTTCTGACTGAAGCAAGCATATCGTGGATGGGGAGAGAGAGATGTGTGTGCTCGGAAGGAGCGGGCAGCAAACGTCAGGCACCTGCAAACGAACATTAACCCCATTAACACCGCATAACTCCGGAAGGAGATGAGAATATATTATGTCATGAAGTGTATAGACTAAGCTGCAAAGCGTAGTCGGCCAATTTGGTGACATTCAAGTATGCATGTGCATGATTAGTATGTGGTGGTTCCGATATCGCATATACTGCGTTGCTAATTGGGCGAACAGGTTCATTAACAAGAAGGCCGGGCGTGCAGCTCGTGTGCTGGACGAGGCATTATGTCCGTCTCCCAATCATATCTACTGTGTCAATAAATACCCATCGTATGTACTATGATCCCGTCTATTACCCACAGTTCACAGGCTGTTGGGCTTTGATACACCCCAAAACTTCTGCAACTGGTTATGTGACGCGCTTTAAGACCTCGCGTCACTTCGTTTGTTCAGTGTCCTTGTTTCTCTGGTCGTGTCTTTTATGTTGGGGTCGCCATCTATGTTCGCAAAGGCAATAGTTTCGTCTCTCTCTCTCTCTGTGCAACATATTGAAAATGCATTCAGAATGATTCAATCTCGCCAATCATGGTCCGTTCCATTGAATGAGAGGTGGTACAACACCGCAAATACCATGGATCACGCTGGTTTTCCTATCCGGTTGAACTTTATGAACTACACTTTTCTGTGCTCATATTCGAGACTTTGACACAGTCTGCTCGCTTACCGCGTTTATCGTACAAAGGGAAAAAGAAGAAAAACATGCAACAGCGCCAGAGTGTATCAACTGATTCTCAAGAGAATGAAACTCATGCCGTACAGCCGTGTTTGCAAGTCGAGATGGTGCAGCATACCACGGTTGCACAGCGGGCTTCGGGGTCGCGCACTGGGAAAGTCGACGGGCCCGGGAATCTGGCCGGAGAATCTCTACAAAAAAGGTCGCCGTGCACTAGACGCCATGGAGGTCGGTGATGTTCTTGACCCACAATTCACTCTGGAAACGTTGTGTATGTGTTCCGAAAATATTCGCATAGTAGTGTCATAGAGTTCAGATGAATATATCTGCTGTATGTTTCCGGGAGTCGGCGCGAGCGCCGCTACGACAATTGCTTACGTTAGCAGGTTGTGGGACAGAAGAGGATCTGGCTGAGTTTGGCCATGTCAGGACCAGAGCGACGACGACGGTGGACGCGGATTTGCTGACGGTCTTCCTGTCTCTAAGCCACCACTTTGTTGGTTTTGGAGCATCTCTGGTAGAATGAGACTCCTTGCCTTGAGTTCGGCCAGCCTATCTCTGTCTCATGGGCTACTCGAAATTTGGTTCAAGGAATATGCTACCCTCCTCGCTGTGGTCGAAGTTAGACACAACTCCCATGTTATCAGATGAATCTGTCCTCGAGGCCTACCTCGATGAAAACATGCTGCCTGACCAGTGTTCACCTATTTATCCGCCAGATTCCAATCCCGCCTGCATACGACGCTTGATATCCATAGTATTGGCATGTCCTTCTCACCCATGTCCGAGTCGGCAAAGCCTGACGCGGACGCCAGTCATACTAGTGGCGATCACAATCCACACCCATCACAATTATCGGAGCTTCTTTTTGTCTCTTCCACCGTTTTGCAACAAGCACTTGATCTTGTCGACCATGTCCTGACCGACAATAGCCAGCTTACCGTACAGTCCAAATATCTCCCGGGCTCAACCATCGGTAGCCAGTTTGCCCGAATATCCCATTCTCACTTTAACGTCGATGATGCCCCAATAGGAAAACACCTACGCCATGCACGGGATCATTTCATTCTCCTGATCAACTGTGTAGTTGGAAGCAAACCCTACGTCCTGTCTTACGATGTACGCAGCCGAAACACCCCCATGGAGAGCAGCCTCTCCGAAGCTCATAATGCGTTGGCCTCCGCGATATCATGCCTCAAAGAGCTCGAAGCGTCCCCTTCAATTACACTGGATCAAGTCATTACTCTGAATGCCGTGACACCCTTTCCTCATACTTTCGAGACCACCTTTGGCAGAGAGGTGAGGAGAAAACCAGCCTACGAAGCTGTCTGACTGACTCAACTTCCGTGGAGTTATGGTTTGCTGCACTGCATGCAGTCCATCATTGGTCCATGGTAAGGGCACAATTTTCTCATCAAGTCAGTCATCCACATGTTTCTGAAATTACCCCATAGGTCCGCGTGATAGCCGGGGAACTTGTTCGCTTCCACGCCTGCTACACGGTTTCTTATTACTGACTCTTGCATAGGACATATTTTTACCAGACGATTTCGGGTTCGCTCCCTCCACCTTAGTGTACAGAGGAAGTGATGCGCCATTAGGAAAAGCTAAAATTTGATCGATTAAACGTACCGAACATGTTTTTTTCTGCACTACTCTAATTCAATCCATCCTCGGTACTAAGTGTGCGATGCTGCAACGTCCAACTTGACGGAAGTGCGAGATATCGACGAGGCACTGGTGCCAGTGGGTGCACCTGGTTTGCTGTGCACGTGAGTAACTAGATGCAACCCTATTGGAAGCGCGCGGAAACACACCGGATTCCAGGTCTCAGATATATCTTGTAGCTACTGCAACCTCGTCCATCAACGGTGTGGAAGATGTCGGAGAGTATGTTACCCCTCGACGGCGAAGCTCAAAAAAAGCGAGTCGTATGTACTCTTTCCTATATGATAAGTGCTGGCCGGGCCTCAAGTATTGTTCCTTCCGAATGGATGTTGACCTCCAGTGCTATTTTTTCGACTCAGACATCGGGGGCTTCCACTATGGCCCTGGACATCCGTATGTATCCCATCCCCTGCACTGTTTCATGAACAGATCTGAATGGCTTTCCGCTGCCAGGATGAAACCCACTCGAATACGGATGTGTCACTCCCTCGTCATGAACTACGGGCTATACAAGAAGATGGAAATTTTTGTGAGTGTACAGAATTGTGTCTATTCGAGGTTGACATCCTGCTGTTCCCCATGATATAGCGCGCAAAACCCGCAACGAAACGCGAGATGACACAGTTCCACTCTGACGAGTATGTCGATTTTCTCAGTAGAATAACGCCTAGCAACATGAATTCTTACATTAAAGAACAACACAAGTGTGAGTCAAACAAGGCCATGTCCAATTTACCCATTCCTGCTCTAACGTCCCACCATGTAATAGACAATGTTGGTGATGATTGCCCCGTTTTTGACGGGCTTTTTGACTATTGTTCTATATCCGCTGGTGGTTCTATGGGTTAGTCAAGTTACATCTTGGAAAGCTCTGTTGATTTATGAGCTGTGCCAGAGGGCGCCGCTCGCCTAAGCCGCGACAAGTGTGACATTGCAATCAACTGGGCCGGTGGATTGCATCATGCAAAGAAGAGTGAAGCTAGTGGTTTTTGCTATGTCAACGGTAAATTGTAAATATTTTCGTTGAACGGCATGTTGGTTAACCTAACCCCGCAGATATTGTCCTTGGCATACTGGAACTGCTTCGGTCAGTCTAGTCATACTTTTGGATGAGAGCTCAAACAAACCTCCACGATGTATTAGGTATCATACGCGTGTGCTCTACGTTGACGTCGACGTCCATCACGGCGATGGTGTAGAAGAAGCATTCTACACTACAGATCGTGTCATGACGGTTAGTTTCCACAAGTATGGTGAATATTTCCCCGGAACCGGTGAACTTCGCGTAAGCATCCTTTTCTTGAGATCATGCGTTCAAGATTCCTATGAATCAAACAGGATGTAGGCATCGGGAAGGGGAAGTATTATGCTCTGAACTTTCCACTGCGAGACGGTATCTCAGATGAGAACTATAAATCTGTCTTTGAGCCGGTGAGCAACACTGTAGAACAGTGTCAGTTTACAAAATGTTTATTTGATGCAGATAATGCGACAAGTGATGGAGTCGTATGATCCTTCAGCCATCGTTCTACAATGTGGCACGGATTCATTGTCAGGGGACAAGCTCGGATGTCTCAATCTTTCTATGAGAGGTAGGATCCTCAAAGCACTGTATACACATCGCAGACTGAGTATCCGCTAGGGCACGCAAACTGCGTCAAGTTTGTCAAGTCATTCAACAAGCCGCTACTGCTTCTTGGGGGAGGGGGATATACGATGCGAAACGTCAGTCGTGCATGGGCATACGAGACAGGATTGGCTGCCGGGGTTGAGCTTGGACCTGGTACGAAACGGCGCACTCAGACTCAATCAAGTGGAGACTGACAAAGGCTCTAAAAGAAATACCGGTCAACGAATACTACGAATATTTTGGGCCGGACTACGAGCTAGATGTGAAGGCGTCGAACACCGAGGACATGAACACTCCAGAATATTTGGAACGGGTGAAGAACATCGTGATGGAGAACTTGCGGAAGTTGAAGGGTCCCCCGAGCGTGCAAATGACAGGTACGGAGTAAATTAGTGTGATATTCGCCTCCTAACCTACCCCCTGTTAGACATTCCAAAAACGCCTATGGATGATGCGATGGACGACATGAATGAAGACGAAGACCTCATACCACCCGACAGCCGAAGACATCGACGTTTACTCGACTCGCGTGTTCAGGCAGACGGCGAGCTCTCCGATTCTGATGATGAAGGAGAAGGTGGTAGAAGGGATTACGCAAACCACAAAGATCGAGGGCGAGAGAGTAGGAGTCGCTCTAGCGAGACCGAAAGCGGAGAAATGAGGAGATTCGGAATCGGTGGTGGGATTCTCAGCGCTGGTGCTGCCAGCTCGACCCACGGCGCTGGACCGAGTGGCCACACCACTCTGATTTCGCAAACACTCAAAACACCACTTGCTATGGATACCGACGAGCCCCCATCGGCGATTGACAGTGGAGTGGCGGCGATGGAATCTGGCACCAGTAATGGCAACGGAACCTTGGAGATATTAAAGGACGACATGGCAGTGGATGAGAACTCCACTGAGGATAGCTAGCTGGGACGATTGATTCGTATTATGGTTTGTCATGGTATCATTGTGGTAGCGAAACCTCGCAGCGTAAACATGTGTCATCAGAGTCTCAACTCTTGGTGAGAATCGACTGAGCAGAAATATGCGACATGCAGGGACCTTCCGCGCCAACGTCCTCAACCTTGACTCCTGAAGATGCGAAACGATTTGAACTCAATCGACTGAGAGGTGTGCACGAATTGGTCTACGAAGTTCTATCCCCCTGAACATCATAACTAGCCAAAGCCAGACAGAGGCGTCAGGAAGAAGAGGCCACTTCATCCTCGTCAGTCCCGAATGCAAACCAGAAGCGACCTCTCGAAGTGACCTCTGCGATTTCAACCTCGCCCACTTCCAAGCCGCTCAAACGCGACTCGCGTCTCGGGTCCTACTTTGAGTATGATCTGTCCAAGATGGTCAACTCTAAAGGGGGCTTCTTGGTCGAGGACGGCAAGGAGGCTGACGAAGATCTTCGCGCCAAAGAACGCGAAAGGGAGAGACAGCGGGCAATGCAGAGCGCTGAACCCCGTGAGTTTACTTGTCATCATTGATAGGTGCTTCCTTAACCGTCTACAGCAATGTATCTCGATCCATCACTCAATCCGAAATGCAAGGAATGCAACACGGTTGACATTGATTATACCTTTAAAAAAATATTTGGCTGTCTGGTTTGCAATAAATGTAAAGACCAGTACCCAGAGAAGTATAGTTTATTAACAAAAACAGAATGCAAAGAGGTATGTCTATCATCATTCTCAGTGTTGGCATGATCACACCCGCCCGACGTAGGACTACCTTCTCACTGACGGTAAGTGAATCAGTGTCCAAAGCATCACAGTGTGCCAAGTCCTCCCAGCTGAGTTACGGGACCGCGAGCTCCTTCCGCACATTTTAAAGGCGAATCCTCATAAATCCACATTCGCAAACATGATGCTCTTCCTACGGTGCCAAGTTGAAGATTTTGCGTGGAAAAAATGGGGCTCACCAGAAGCGCTGGATGCCGAGTGGGGGCGTCGAACAGAGGAGAAAAAGAAGAAAAAGAATAAGAAATTTGAGGAGGGACTGAGGGAGTTACGTAAAAGGACTCGGGAAGGAGTATGGCAACGGAGGAAGGATGAGGAGCACAAACACGCGTTTGGACGTGTTGAAACGACGGACGACGGGCACGAACAGCAGATCTGTCATGAATGTGGATTTACAGTGCAAGTGGAGATCATATGAATTACACTGCGTTTCTGCGCTGGCATGTGTTTACCAGACAGCTGCCAATCACCATTCGTTGACACGATGTACGCTTAAACAGGTATACGACGTCTCATCCCTTTAACATGGAAGAAAGTACCCAAGCCGAGAGCTCCAAGATTTCGACCTCTCTAGAAGTCGAGCAAATTGACGTGAACCTCTTCCGTTCCGTGAATTTATTCATGCCAGTACGAGCGCGCGGTGTGTTCGGTGGACAGGTGATCTCCCAAGCCATCGTTTCCGCCACGAAATGTGTTGATCCTGCCTATGGTCTCCACGTGAGCAACCCTGGTCTTACTCCCTTCTAAATCTGAGAGCTCATTGCGAGTAGTCGTTTCATGTGCGAATGCGTCTCCATCTTACACTGAGTGAAAGTGCTTACAAACTTAACAAGTGTTACTTCCTGCTCAGCGCGTCCCCTGCTGTCCCCATCATATATTTCGTGGAACGCTTGCGCGAGGGTCGCTCGTACAGTACCCGCAGCGTGAAAGCAGTCCAAAATGGCAAAATCATATTCCAGTTACTGTGTTCATTCCATATTCCTGAATCATGGCAGCCCTTACACCAGTGGCCGGTACCGGCTGGAGTCCCAAGCCTAGATGATTGTGAGCTGGAGGAAGACCTGTTCCGGCGTCGTGCGGCTCGAGACGACGTTGACCAGAAGATGAAGGAGATCTATCTGACTTATGCCACGGTACGCATTTCTTACCCATTGGATGTTTCCCGTCTAACCCGGAGCTCTGCAGGAGCGTGCCAATGGCCCCATTGCTGTCAGAAGAGCCGCTCATACGGTCACTGATGAACACGGGGTGTTGACGTCCATGTTCTGGATGCAAGCAAGGACTGGCAAAACGGACGCTTACGAGACGCCGTACCAGAAAGTAAGAGCATTCCGACCTCGTCAGCGATTTGTTTGACGGAAGATTGCCAGTGCATTTTGGCGTACATGTCAGACCTGAATTTGTATGGATTCCAGGAACGTCACATGAGGCAGAGTTGACTTTGGTGTAGCATCACGGTCGCGACGGACACACTCAAACTCAAGAGGTTCTCCAGAGGACCGGATGCCCTTGCGATGAGTGTGAGTGTATTTCCACCGGACGCGCTGCGGACCTGATGTCGATTCAGTCTACGCTGGATCACTCGGTTTGGTACTATGAGTAAGCTGCCACACGATCTCGTCGTGTGTTGGTTTGGTGACCACCTCTTTCGTAGTGATAGTTTTCGTTGCGAGGACGGTCTACTCTATGTGGTCAGCTATTCGGCCTGACGTTCTCTCAATTCACACTGACGAAAGGCGATAGGTGGTGTGTCCCCGCGCCGGCGATGGACGTGGGGTCGTACAGGGAAGGGTGAGCGTTGGTTTCAGGGTGCCTGATATGTACTGAAACTGGTTTGTAGTTGTATAGTCGTGCTGGAACGCTAGTCGGTGTCACTTGTCAGGAGGGGGTAGTACGTGCCAACAGGCGAGGACCAGACGTGGCGAAGTTGTAATCAATTAGATAGAAGCGGTACAAGGACAAGAGACAATAAACGAAATGACATGTTATTGTGTACGAAAAAGGCAAGTTCAGCGGTGGCTTGTGCAGTCTTTTGTTCTTGCTTGGCGACGCTCCCGGGAAGCAGCATGGCCTTTGTTTACGCCACGGGCCAGTCGCAGGTGTATAAAGCCCCACCCCCGTCCTCCTCCAGTCTCCCCCCATCAGGATTTTGACAATCCCGTCCTCTTCATTTTCTCTACTGCAGCCAGGTTCGCCTCGTTCTCTCACCTTTTTTTTTACCCAGATCGCTGACCCATCTTGCCTTATTCTCTCTAGTCTGTAGGCTCTCTAACTCGCTCCCACCCACCGCCTCACCTTCGATCACCCAGTCCGATTCTCAATTCGATTCCTATATAATCCCGCCCTCTTAACGTCTTCACGTATCCTTTAGCGAGCTTCTCTCCCGCACTCCTTCATCGCTGCGCGATTCGACTCCTTCGCATTCTAGTCTTCTGTCGCTATTGCATTTTCCCTCATGGCTTCCCCTGTCTCCAGCCTCTCTGTCACCCTTACCCACGCCATCGCCTATTTGACCCGCCCCCTCATCGTCTCTTACCCTGCTGCAACCGTCATCAAGCTCCAACTGGTCCTCGAGGCTAACCTGACCGCCCATTTTGCCTCCACCTGGGTACCCGAAGAACCTCTCCGTGGCTCTGGCCGCCGCTGTCTCACCCTCTCTCCATCCTGCCTCCCCCCTCGGGCCATCTACTCTGCTTGCCTCGCAACTGGTGTCCAATGGTTCGGCTGGATTGCCGCTCTGGGCGGTTGTGAATTCGACTTCTTCGTCGACCCTGGTTGCATATCCGTTCGTTTCGGCAAAGGCTCAAAGCTTGTGACCGTCTGGTCTGAGGAGCTTCTCGCAGAAGTTTCCCCTATCCTTCCTTTTAACGCCAAGTGTCAATCAAAGACCATTGCCCAACAGCTTCTCGAGAGCGAGAGCGCAGACGATGACGAAATATTCGCAATGATTGCCGACGAGGTTAGCGCACCCACCTGGGCAACGCCAGTCATCGACCGTTTCCCGCCTCCCACTCGCTCCGATTCTCCACTCTCAGCGGTCTCCTCGGATTCGCGTTCCAGCTCGAGTTCATGCTTCTCATATGCCTCCACTGCCCGCACGGACTCTTGCCCGTCGGCGTCTAGCCAAACATCGTCTTCCAACAAAATCTCTCGCCGCGAGAAGGCAAGGCAAGCACGGGTCTTTGTCGACACCTCCAAAACCGAAGTCACTCCTTATGATGGCGGGAAGACCACGGTGCTGACTGGCGGTGTCATGCTTGGCGCTGTTCCCTCAAAGGCAAAATCCGCAGTCTCGTCCTGGCGTCGGGTCTAAGACATCCATTTGGTATCCATCCCACACTCCTTTACCCCTCATGACTTGTTACATTTTGTACGCCGTTCATGCATGATCCTTCGGTGATGATTGACGTACCATGGACATCTGTCATATCTTAGCATCTTCATTTTAACATTATATCATAGCATTCACCGCATCTATGTTTTCAATCCTTTGCAGGTCCTGATCGTGTGTAGCATTTTTCCGCTTTCTTTGCTTTCTTGTTCCGTTGGTTCGTAGTACGATATATTTGTTGTAATGAATATCCAACGACTCCCACCACGCTGCATCCAGTGAGAAATCCGCGCCTGTACTCGCCATGTTAACGCCGAGCTTAGCCCCGCCATGTTCTGAATGACCTGAACCGGAGATATAAGACTCGATGTAGCTATCATACGGTAGAGATCGTACTGAGAAGGTGCAGTCATCCGCTCGTCCAATCTCCGACTCTCCCTCATTTTAATACCTCAGATCTCTTTCACCGACCCCCACAGGACGCAAAGCGTCCCTACCTCATGTATCCGTCGTTCTTTCGTGGAGCACTTGCTCCCTCTCTGAGCTTTACCAACCGACGACTGCTCGCGACTGTTGCGTCCGATCCAGCAGGTGTCGCAAGTATCCGTCATAACTGGTCTCGCCATGAAATCCAGAAGATATACGATGCCCCTTTGCTAGATCTCGTCTTCCGAGCAGCTACGATACACCGCCAAAACCATGACCCAGGCAAGATTCAACTCTGCACCCTAATGAATATTAAAAGTATGATAAGTCCACTCTATCTCCCCAACCATCCATTCTGATCGATGTGGTATAGCCGGAGGGTGCTCCGAGGACTGTGAGCGGTAATCTAGTCTTCGATCGTATTCCCACATGAAACCGCCTACAGGTTCCTACTGCTCCCAATCATCGCGATACTCCACGGCTACCAAGGCTTCGAAGTTGCTCGACGTCGAACCCGTCCTAGAAGCTGCACGGAAAGCCAAAGAGAATGGCAGTACCAGATTCTGCATGGGTGCCGCATGGAGAGACCTTGCCGGTCGAAAACGGGGATTTGAGAAAATACTGAAAATGGTCCGGGAAGTTCGTGGAATGGGGATGGAGGTCTGCACCACACTCGGCATGCTATCCCCAGAGCAGGCCAAACAGCTCAAGGAAGCGTACGCCTTCGGCCACTCTTCCCTGTATGGATGATTTGTTAACAACCTGTGCAGAGGGCTTACCGCCTACAATCACAATCTCGACACTTCTCGAGAATTTTATCCCAAGGTATGAACCTTTCTGACGTTCAAGCGACGGAACGTAATACTTGATCTAGGTCATCACTACGCGATCGTACGACGAACGGCTAGATACTATCGATGCTGTGCGCGAAGCTGGGATTAGTGTTTGCTCTGGTGGTATTTTGGGCCTCGGGGAGTCTGATCAGGACCGAGTCGGACTTATCTATGAAGTTTCGAAGTGAGGATCCACATTGTGGTGAATGGTATGCCGCTTACCCGTGAACATCCCAGCATGCCCGAACATCCAGAGTCCTTCCCGGTGAATGCCCTGGTTCCTATCCCAGGAACTCCGTTGGAAGATAATGAGGTAAGTGCGGTGTCGGGGATGCGGGCTGCTGTTAACTTGGTCATCTCAGCCGGTCCCATACCATGCCCTAGTCCGGACTATAGCCACTGCACGCATTGTTCTTCCAGGAACTATAATCAGGCTCGCTGCAGGGCGAAACACTCTCAGCGAGCCAGAGCAAGCTATGTGTTTCATGGCGGGTGCCAACGCTGTCTTTACAGGAGAGAAGATGTTGACAACGCCTTGTGAGTTATCTTCTCTGTGCGTTATGAGGGTTTAATTGAGTTCGAATGGTTTAGGCTCACCTTGGGATGAGGTATTGTATCTTCGCTTTAACTATACACACTCTCACATATCTTGGTATCTCTAGGACAAAGCTATGATGGGCCGCTGGGGTCTTGAGGGTATGGGGAGCTTCGAGCATGCAAGGATCGCGCAAGAGGAGGCGTCATTCAGGTCAGAAGAATCAAGGCAGCCTTCTGAAACTGCTAGCTAGGAGGACAATAGAATGAATAATAGAATAGCCAGAAGGAGAATACCATAAGCTGTCTTGCCATGTACGCAAGTGTTTGCCCTGAGCGAAAGTGATTCGGTCTTTGCCGGTGTCGCGCCTTCACTCTTTGAAGACCATCCGTGGTCCAGCGGACGACGCAATATGCAGAAAGCAATGCAAGAAGACGCGAAGTAAGTCTTGAACTATCCTGCAGATAGATCGCTTAAGGTCGTCATCACAGCCCATTCGTCTTGAACGACCATAATGCGTGGTATTATCCCTCACAAGGATTCGACCCCCAGACGGAATCCCTGAACATCAGTGTCTCAGGTGGAAACTGGGGAAAGAAGACAATGAAAGGTTGCAGATGGGTACGAAGAGGAAAGATAGCAGCCTGGGGACCCAATATGGATGAGTGGGAGGTGAAGCATTTCCTTTCGTCCTTGGTGTCTCTTATGTGCGTACAGGCCGAAGATCGAGCGCGACAACGCATACGAAATCTATTGCCTATCGAACGACGCTCTCCCTCGCCACCAATGCTGCCACACCTACGCTCACCATCTCCTCCGCTTGTTGCCCCATACCCGCCACCAGTGACGCAACATTACAGCTTCACCTCTTTCGTGATGGATAATTCCGTAACACATTCTTTCCGTTCAAACCTGCTTGATGAGCTTGAGCATGCGACCAACAGTCTCATTGAGGGTGAAGCCATCATGAAACGGGCACTTGGGAGGTTGTGGCAGGTCATCAACGAAGACGCGGGCCAAAGGCAGCGGGTGGAGGAGGTAATACCGAAACGGGAGGAGGCCGACGGCAATGTCGGGGAAGACGACCTGGATGGCAGACTTGTCCATTCTCCGGACCTCGTTCCGAATGCTCACAAGCTCTTCCTGTCATATGCACACGACGGGCCGCCTGTTCTCGATCCTTCCCATTTCGCCTCTCCTCAGATGCAGCAAGACACCCTGGAGAAATCATTGGCAACGCTACGGGAGCTCCAGGACGATGACCGTGAGTATGTCGAAAGACTTGAGGAGATACGAGAGGGCTTGGGTGATGTTCGCTCCCAGCGTAACATGGTTTGGGAGATGATACGAGAAAAGGCCATAAAAGAGATGCAAGACGCCGCTTTTAACGCCGCTTTGGATTGACTTGGCTATCTGTTTGGGCGATCCTGTAAATTGGGTGCTACTCTATATCGGTATAGTTGTTGGATGCCATTGTCAAATGTACATATGTACGCGTGCATATAGGTAAATTTGCTGCGCTTTCGCGTGTCACGGGTTTCACGGCTGAGCATAGAGATGGCAGAGCAAGATAGTGCATTACTGGAATTATCACGATATATGTACACGGAAGAGCGATCGCAACGAGGAATATTCCGATTGTGGCAGATGGACTTGCGAGAAAGACGGAGTTCAAGGAGTCGACGGCCGTGGTGATTCCTCGTTGTCACCCCCCTCTACGTCCGAGACAGCCAGACTGGGAACGGTGAACTCGTGGCCGTTTGCTGCTCCGGTCCGCGTACCGACTTCAGGAATCCTGTCTATAGGGGCATTTTTCCTGTTTTCGTAACCGGACTTGACACGGTTGTTGGACACGGACTCGCTTGATCGACAGGCTTTTGTCAACGGATGAGGAACATGGGAGGAAGGGATCACGTACCGAATTTCTGCGATCAAGTCGTCGACCGCATACCAGGCTAGGGGTCCATAAGCGACACCTCGCCACCATCCCAGTTGGTCGGCCGGTGCTATGTATGCATGGGCATGGAGGTGATCAGACACGGGGATTTTGTTGTCCCTAAATGGCGGTGCTATGAACCCGATATGGAATTGAGAGTTGTCCTGCAGGGACGGGTCGTTTACAGAGGAAGCAAGAAGACGTCGTGCCAGGTTCCTAATGTTGACAAGGAGGGGCAGGTCACTTGAAGACTAACAAGGGTATGAGATGGTGTACACCGCGGACATGGCTGCGGATACGCACCAGCGTGTACAACGAAGGAACGTGTAGACTTTGGAAGAATCGGGGTGAGATGGGGGAAATACAGAGAGAACAGACGCACTTGAAGGCTATGATAACATGCGCCTTGCTCGAGACTGGATTGACTTGCTCGCGATACGCTGTAAAGTTGTCATCCCTCCACAAGATATCTGGTCGCGCGTCCGAAGCCCTGGCAGACTGCAAAACATCCCCCGCAGACGCGACAACGCCGCACATGGGACAGCCAGCTTTGGGCCCGAACGCCATCTCTCTAATAGTAGGAGCAACACACCTCGTCACGCTACATCGGCAATCCTCTGTCACCCTGTCACTCCCTTCGTAGTACTATGTCGTTCCAACTGGTCTTCAATCAGTTCCAGCTCGAGCTCGACGATCACAACGACAGACGGGAACGTCTCATAAAGGTAAATTCACTTGACGGACCGTACACCAAAATCACCACGTTATCCGTCGCGTTGCTCAAGCTTCGTGTGCACAGGCAAGTCGTGATGTAACCAATCTCTCGAAAAAGGTCATCTTCCTCCTGCACCGTATCATGAATGAGGACGTGCAAGATGACCGAGCACATTCAAAACACGCATACCAACGTGGCATTGAGAAGCTCCGCGAGGTCCGCAATATATATGCGACCATCAAGCCGGAAGTACAGGGCGATTCCTTTTGGCGCCATCATCATTCCGTCTCCCCAGGTCTACAAGAGTAGATACCTCGTTAACATGCTATCTTATCCCTCGAATGATGTCCTTCATTCAGATACATCGAGGCGTTGAGCTTCGCTCATTATCTTGGCCATGGAACCTTGGTCACCTTTAGCCAAGTACAGACCGCCTTGTCGGACGACCATGGCGTCCCCGTGCGTGGACATTGCCTGTTTGATTCGTGTACACGTTTTCATCGGTACGCTCTCGCCTCAGTACTTTCCACTGCCCAAGGAAGACTATTTACTTGGCCTGTCTGATCTTACCGGAGAGCTCATGAGATTCGCCATCTCTGGGTTTTCCCGCAAGGGGGGACGTGCTCGAGCTGTGCAAGTGTGCAACTTTGTGAGAGACTGCAAATCCGGCATGTTTTTTTTCTCCAGCACTTACTGCTCTAGACTCACCCAGTCATCAAGATTTTGGCAGATTCACGCCTTTCGTCAAGGGGCTTCGTAAGAAGCAGGTCGTCACTAACCAGTCACTAGAGAAAATTGAAAATGGTATCTAGCCACGTTCATCTTCTCCCCAGGGTACATTGAAACTGTTGCACAGCTGTGTATGCGATTGTGGTCCGGACTTCTGAATACGATCTACCATCGGAAATATTTGATGATATTATAATGCAGTCGATGTCCAGCCATGCGCACAAGGACAAGCGGAATGATCGAGATATTGGTAGTGATGATGAACACGAATATGATTGTTGAATTGCTTCTAAATCAGCCTATCTTTCGTCGTTGTACATTCATTCCTCTCAGACGCATCATTATATTGTACATTGTGTAGGGAAAGCACACGAAGAAGAATCGTCCGTCCATAGGATGTTCCAGTTGTAGGTCCTGCCTGATGAGAATGACTCAATACCTAGAGCGAGCTCCTCGTCGCGGCATTGCACGCGCGACAAACGCATCTTCGTCATCGTCCATGCTCTCGTCAATTGGCCACGAAGCTGCATATGAATACTCATCGACCTGATAGTAGCGTGGTTGACGCCGCCGTAGGTAGGCAGTTTCTTTCAATTTTCCCTTTGTTGCTCTGACAGCAGCCTGTTTTTTCCAGGACCTGAAAACGTTGAGTGTCACCCAGTGGTATGGAGGGATAAATGGGCACAAACTCTACTCGTTTATTCCATTCGATGGTTCTGTATCCTTTCTCTTGCCATTCCGGACGTCCACTTCTCGCTAGCGCCTGAAGGTGTTGCCGCACAAAATTGTCCACGGAAAAGTTCGGAAGCAGAGGCTTTCGGACGGACAAACTCGACCGACATACGGCGCAGGTGGGTTCGTGTTTCTGAAAAAGAACCGATTATGAAAGCCGTTGCATCAAGGATGTAACGCGTACGTTCTGTGCCAACCACCCATAGCCGCACTCGCCACAACAAGTATGTCCACATGGATTTGCTACTTGTGCACCAACACTAAAGTGCTCAGAGGTGAGTTCTCCAGTCACGCAGCCGGATCTCAAGGGTGCTCAACCTACAACAAATCACAACAACTTTTCGGAAAGTGTCTCAGAAATGTAGATAGAAAATCGCAGAGGACAGACGTACATGGGACAAGTGAGCTCAGTTTCGTATCCCGCCAAGATAGCTCGTACATCTACGCCATCCTGTGGTTCAGCTTTCCTCTTACCTTTCCTATTCATGGAGGATAATTCTAGAGAATGCTCGTGAATTTGATTCAGGCTACTTGTGCCCTCTATCCCAAACGTGAGCACCATGGAAATGGTCACAACGACAAACAGCGAACAAACCGGGTTCCGCGCGTGACAATGATTCCGAGCCTAGATCTGCGTGATAACAACTTCCGAGTGGCTCTGAATCTTCGGTGTTCCTTACCTCGGGGCATTCCGCTGAGTGCGCGAGCTTCCAGCACATCTACAGCGGCAAGGAAAGAGAAGTCCATGTCCTCAACGCTATTTGACCTGGTAGATGGCGCCGGACTCGCCGCGGCGGATGGTACGATGTTTTGGGGGATGGCCAAATGAGTGGAGACTTCGGGAGTACATCTGCTGATTGTCGGTGCTTGGAGTCCAGGAATATTATCAAAGTCAAGACCATCAAAATCGTTTGGGAAGTTATCTTCATCTTCGGGTTCTGCCATTGTTGTAAGCTTTTGTGGCCGAGCGCGAGCGAAACAAGAGATTTGGTCTTGTCGATGTTCCGCGTCCAGTGGCATCCACCCACCACGAGTTGAATCACGTGGCTCTGTCAATGAAACAATGCCGAGCTCGTGCATACTCGTTGACGTTGGACTTGCATCCATCGAATGAGCTCAATAGTGGGCAAGCTACAGATTTTATTACAGTTTAGTCCTAACGTCTTGTCTAGTTGCCTTAGGTTCGTGGACGGAGGAGGAACGACCATCTCATATGTAACTCTTTCAAAGCCCCAGAGAAAAAAAATGCACCCTTCATTCGAAATTCAGTAACGGTAGAAGAGTAGCGGATCTGTGCGCAGAGGTACACGTTTACTCCTCATGCAATTATACAGGTGAGATAGCGACGAGGATTCACAGAGTGCTCAAAGGGGGATCCAATCACCTCGGCACTAGATTGACACGCAAAGGCTTGGCCACTTTCTTCCTGTAACCTGTCATATTCGCTACTCCGCGGATTATTCGCATACTCCCAGTGGTACGCTTATTTGAAACTCCTCGTTTGACCGGGACTCTGGGATCGTGATTGGGACTTATCCTTTTATTTCAGTTAATGGGGTTATCCAATTTAAAGAATGGGTACCGGACCCGATTGTCGGCGCCGCTGCATGTCTGTACGTTATTTTCTTCCCGTGTCAGTTGACCCGTCGACGCCTCTCATAAACTACTAGTACATATCCATGTCTTTATGGGATGACGAATCAGATAACCTGTTGGGACAAATGTGCGCAGGGAAGATTCCACTCTTTCTCCTCACGGTGTCTACTTGACTACCAGGACCACCTTATTATCTGATAGCGAATATCTAATGAGGGAATCCAAGAGAAATGCATTTATAATGCACACTGCCTCGTCGCTCAGCTAGCACGTCTTCTCACATGAGTAGAAGGGGATAAGCAGGACCTAGATTTGAACACGCATTCCATGAAGAGCTTTGAAGCATGATATGATCCTGGCTAAAAGTCTAAATAAGGTGCGGAGCGACAGTGACCCTGGTACCACGTCAGTACTACCCTATCATCTGAGAGGGTCGATTTTACGAGAAGAGAGCGGTGGGAATTGAGACAACCTGTACGTGGAAAACGCAATTGTCGTCCTTGGCGCGGTTTCACCGTGTTTCACTGAGGGGCCTGACCCTGCTTCAGAACGAGAGCAAAAATTGGGGTCGAATACCATTAGAAGTGGATGCAGGTACAGCAACGGTGTATGCGTATGGCTATGCAATGTATAGAAGTACAGAAGAAAAACACGTGCTAATAAATGAGAGCGACGGGGGAATACTAGTTAAACACTACACTGACACTCCGACTGCGGATGAAGAAAAGCGTGTTTGCGACACGTCTGGAGCAATTTGAGAATCATCTGGGACAGAGTCTCTGCCTGCCCCCGAAGAAAGAAGTGACCCGATGGCCATGGATGCTCTGGATCTCGGTGAATACTCTTCAGAATCGCTGCGTGACGAGTAAGGACTCGGCGGCAGATCACGTGATGGTGGATGTGAAGAGCGTGGATTATGATATGAAGATGGTGCAGGGGAGCGAGAGTAACGCTGTCGTTTACGAGGAGGTTGTGGTTGATGGGGTGGCTCCCTCGGAGAAGGTGCAGACTTTTGAGGGGATTCATGTCCGTTGGACAGCTCGGCCGTATGGCGTTTGTCTTTTGGGCTGTTGATGTGAGGTGATGATAGGGGATATTGCTGAAGAGGTGCAGTATGGGGGATCTTTGCATCTGTAGTGTACAAGTCCAGGAGTGTCCTGTGCAGCGAAGCTATGGCAGACATGCGCTGTTCATACATGAGCACGGTGACTATCGAGGAGGAGGATGGCACCAACCTGGTCCTCTGCACTCTTGGCATTCAACATGGCGATGAGCATGTCACGGTCGCCATCGCCTTTAGACCTGTATGCACCAAGGATCTCTCTGAGGCTTGGGGGAGGTGGCTGCAAGTGAAGATGAGGGGGACAGCGTACGAGGAGGAAGGGAATACGGACCTGTTCGAGGACATGCCAGGTGGACATGACGAGTCTCCTGTGGTCGAGGGACGGATGGGGGGGGAGGTAGGGGTACTCTGCGGGAGGGTAGGAGGTATTCATTGGGTCTTGGAGGCGGTGGATGGGACGCTCTCCATGCGCAGAGTTTTTGTAGGACAGCCAAGTCCAACATTCTATCTTTGAGTAGCCCAAGGACAGTATAATTAGAATGCCAAGCCAAGGTGAGGCTGAACACCCGAAAAGTTTGTCAGTTCTAAATTTGCGATTTCGTGACACGTTATCCAGCATGCAGCTCCCCCCACCCTACAACAGCAGCAATCTCCTTCGTCGTCGAACTTGCCCACCACGACCATTGGACCAGGACTTGGCCCGTGTTGCGCTGGAAAGAGGGGGGGGGGTGTGTATCTGTCCCCTGGGAGCTAATTTAGTGCCTGTTACACAGCGGTCTTGGCAGGAAAACCCTATTTATACCCGTGGCTAATCAAGGTAATTGCTTCATTTTCGTCCGGATCCTGAGTCGACTTCTCCGCATTTAGCACTCACGGCGTATTTGGCCAATCAAATTGCCAAAATATCCCCTTGCCATTCTATTTCTGACCACTTATATCAGATACACAGTTGCCATATTTGGCATTCGTAGTCGTTGCCAGGATCATGCTCTCTCCCCCGCTACGGGGCCGTCCCTACTCCACCATGCACGCCCTCCCTGCTAGAAAAACTCACGTCTCAAACACACCCCATCTCTTCCCCAGGTACTCCTGGCGGGACCGTTCCACCAACCCAGCTTTATTCTACTTCACAAACCACCACGAGGCAAATGCCCACCTCGCCCGCCTTCCTCGTGGCCCCATCGGTTTCGACCTTGAATGGCGCCCAAATACCCGCAAGGGCCAACCAGAGAACCGCGTCGCCCTCGTGCAGCTCGCAACGGCAGATACCGTGATACTTCTTCATGTCCATCTCATGACACGTACCTACCTTCATCTGGCGCTATGTTCTTCACTGACACTCCCTCAGAATTTCCAAGCCAACTAACAGAGTTGCTCAACTCCCCCTCCTGGATCAAGGCAGGCGTCAGCATCCAATGTATGTAATCAGCTCTCAGCAGCACCATAGCTTCAAATCTCACTAGATGATTGCGCAAAGTTATACCACGACTACGGTGTATCTGTTCGCAATTGTGTCGAACTTTCCCTTCTCGCCCGCACGGTCGACAATGCTCGATGGAAGGGAAAGTATACTGGTCTACTTGGCTTGGCTCGGTTGGTTGAGACCTACGAACAAGCCACTTTGTTAAAGGGGAAAATACAGCGTAGCAACTGGGAACGAGATCTGAATATATCTCAACAAGAATGTAAGTTGGGCAATTCACTAGTGTTCAACTCCATGTGTGCTCGCAACAGTATTTTGATCGCTGTTCCCAGACGCGGCAAATGACGCACACGCTGGATATGTCATTTATTCTCGCCTCTTCAACATGGCCCAAGCGATGGATCCCGTGCCACTACCCACCTACTACTCCTTCAGTCTCATCGGTGGTCTTCTACATGATAGTTCAGGGATTTTCACTTGGCAGGCACACAACCCATATTATGATCCAGGACCACCTCCGCCTCCAAAGCCCAAGAACCCTGACAAAGATAAAGACAACCAAGAACGCCCGGATTTGGCCCCTGCCATCGCAAGCGAGCTCCGGCATGACGCCTGAGAGTCCCCTACCTAGCACTAGCACCGTTCTGCTCGACCACAATCATTTAGATAATCACCTATGATACCATAGCACGGAAAGCCGGGGATTACAAAGCGATCCGTCATTCGGATCAAAGGGTAGGTCTCAGTGTACCAGACATCATCTGTTACAGCATGATAAACGTCCGATCCCGACGGACGTGGAGTTGCACAGCCAGTGGATTTTTTTGTCGTCAGCAACGGAGGTGTTTAGTAACACAGTGCCAAAATCCTGCACTGTACACATAACCCACTTCTTGAATCCTTGGTTAATCTAAATTCGTGAAGTTGTACTCGTGACTACTAGCAAGGTTGGCGGAACTTTCTTTGTGCAAGATGTCCCACTTGCATTCCCTTCCACTGAGACGAACCTTGTGAATGGTCATTGATCATCACTATTCCTACATGTCATTCATATATGTACAACGTTTGGGGACGCCTAGCAAGCGCCATCATTTGTCCAATCACCGGCGGAACCTGAAAAAAAAATCTATCAGAACTTGTAGTGACAGGTCTCATGGATTGTAGTTGCATACCTCCCGGGGTATCATTCTCTGTCCACCATTTTGCGGTCCAGAGATCCCCACTGTACAGAGTTAGTCGCAGGTAAATAGACATTAGTTGATGTCACTGACCCGTAAGTCACCTCTTCACCAGCAGTGTATGCAACACTTGACTGCCAAGCTGCCACCCCACTGCAGGTTCCCGTGGCGGTGGTTGTCGGAGAAGCAGTACTACTCGTCAGGGTGGTCGTGCCTGCGGCTGAGGAAGTGGTTGTCGGCGTTGGCTGTGTCGACGATCCCGCACAAGCACTAACTGCAATCCTGTGTGAGTGAATTCAAGGCAAGCGATGGATAGACGTACTTGCGCTCCACCCGCTCGAGCTACTACTGGGTACGGCATTAGTCCAGTAAGCTGCCTGTGTGCTTTCTTAGTGGATGGTCCTTTCACGGAGGGTTCAGATTGCGTACCTCCCAGATATAACCTCCGTATGATGCCTCTTCGCCAGCAGTGTATGCTTGTCCCGAAACGTACGCAGCGGCCGAACAAGCTGGGTAGGTGAACCCAGTGGAACCTGTAGCACTCAAAGCCTGCTTGATCGCGAGGTCGTATCTATTGTTGGCTATGCCCAAAATTAACCTGTGAGATAGAAAGCATCTCTCAGACGTACCATATGCCTGGGAGGCATCCCATAGCATGACACCCCCGAATGAAGGGAAACTTTTCCTCATTTGTACAGCAATGTTGCTGAGATTCCCGATGGGTGCATAACCTGATCCGGCAGCGGTACTTGAAGCAGGGGCGCCAATGTATATTTTCACCTGGTGGATATTCCGGTCAGTGAAAATTGATCCGAGAATGGGTCTCCATAGCATGCGCACATTTGCGTTTGGGCTGGTCTGCCGCGCCCACATGTCCCTTGTGGGAGGTCACCGTGCAAACTAATATCGTCATGACGAGCACTCACCAGACACCAAAGTCCCAGTCCTTATCGAGAGATTGGTGGGCAAGACACTTGACGATCCAAAAATGAACTTACTGATACGATATTATAGTTTTGCAGGCCACACGCATTATTATCTGGAGGGGATTAAGTCCAGAACTCTGAGGAGAAAATTCTGCTTACAAAACTGGACGTAAATTGCATCGAACCCGACTTGATCGATCACGCTACCGAGATTAGCATCCGGGAACGGGCACTGCGGTGCACCTCGGAAGAGTTAGAGATGAGTGTATTCTCAACTAGCGAGATGGATACCTGTGATGTAGTACCTGTGTAATATATTAGCCACTATCTACGGATCAAAATCCATGTGAACTCACGGTTTGCTGGCTCCTGATGCCAGAGAGCGGATCTCCGTGACGAAGGCCGCGTAACCCGTAGAGCCACCCCCTTCGATATCAAGGTCGACACTGCAACCGTCGCTTGAGTGGCCTGGAGCTCGCTGCATTGATCAACTTACCCATCCAGCACTGCGCTGCCAAAGGGCCGTGTGGTGCTGCTCCCACCCAAAAACAAGTTCCAAACTACAAGTGTGCCCTCAGCCGGAACTAGATAAGGGTGCAAAAATACTCACTAGTCTGTGCAAAGGTCTGTGCCTCTGCATCATCTGTGAAGCCGACACCACCGCCCGCACCTCCTAGAGAAATGGTTACGATCTTGCCTTGAGATTGACAATATTCGATGTCGGCAGCCAAAGCAGAACAGTTGGCAAGATCGGTTCCTGAAAAAGTGGCGTTATCCGTCGGGTTGCATGTCTAGCTAAACAGTCAATATAGAACTACGGATGGGAGAATGTGGTGCACACATTCGCGAGATTCAGCACGGGCATTCCGCCGGTGCCGAAGAACGTGTCCACGAAGGCGACAGGCAGGGCATCTATGGCATCGTCCTTTGATGCCTAGAATGAGTCCCTTCGTACGAGCGTCGCGAGGACAACATACCTGGCAATAGAATGATATCGGTTGTTGATAGTAAGCAGTATTACTATTGGTTGCACCATATGAGTTTTGACCCCAGTACCTACGCTGAGATGTCAGGAAATGGCTAATGGGCATGAAAATTCATCTCACACTGCGACCTGGACAAAGCGTCGGTAAAGCTATGGAACTGAACCATCGCAGTAGACGCACATTGTCATAATAAGAGTTGTCGTATGCAAGGACCTTGGCAAAGTATAAGCATACGGACACAAAGATCGCGAAGGTGGGGATGAATGCCATGACGTCGAACCGTGAAGAGAGTCTTCCTTCAACTCAGTCATGACCTTTCAGTTCTTATACCTCCGAAGAGTCAGCTGGCGGGAGGAGGGACAAATTTACCCTCGAAATCGATACCCACCATGTGAGCGTCTATCGCGGCCACATAGTACAGGTACTATATCGGGATGGCACCATCACCGAGGATTCCTAGCTCGACGTGGCTCGGAGGCGCACTTGTTTCGCTGGCATGGGTATATCAGGGCAGGAACAACAAAGTTCAAGGACTTGGTGGAAATGACACGTTGTAGCTCGTACGAAGGCTCACAAGGACATGTGCACATGGCGTCCACCTGACAAAAGAGAAAGGTTGAGAGTTCGTATCTTTGGTTAGTCTCATGTGTTTGATCGTGCGACCCTCCCTATCAGCATGAGGTCGATCGGAGTGGCAAGAAAAACACGTCACGTGAAGGAACTATATCACATTAGTACTTCCGGGCACAAATATCGAGCACTGAGCTTTGATCGCACTTATCAGGCCAGATTCCAGAAAGAAGCATCACTGGACATCCCGCACGTTAGTAAGGAGATATCTATATAGAAGGAGTAATACAGCAATTGATGGCCAGAGATAAGGAGGGAGTGTCATGAATTAGGCTGATGATGCTCCCGAGTCTTCGCTCTCGCCATCTGCAGAGGCAGCAGAGGCCGCATTGCGCACGGGTTCTACCTAGGGATCAGTACGGCGTAGCACTGAGAAGAGTGAAGGATTACCAAAGTATGGGTGTGCTTGCGCTTCGCGAGCTGTCAAGCGTTCTTGGTGATCATAGCGAAGCAATTTATCAAGGAAGTCGATTGCCTCGTTGGAAAAATACCGCTGGTTTTCCGACGTAACGAATCTCGACCACGGCTTTCGGGGATACCTGAGCGATGTGATTGGTAGTTGTTCGAGGAAGATGGAGAACATCTTACCTGCCCAGGAGCTCGTCGTACTGCGGATCGAGCCGAATGTTATACTTGTCAATGTAAGCATATAGTTCATCGGTGCCGAGAACCTTTGCGATTTTGACCAGCTGGTCGTAGTTATCGTGTCCGTGAAAAAATGGTTCTTTCCTGAATATCTACACGGGAGGGATAGGGAAACACGAAAAAATCAACGAAAGAAGGGCACTCTCACCATCGAGGCAAACATACAACCAAAGCTCCACATGTCAAGGCTGTAATCATACTCCTGGAAATCTACCAAGAGCTCGGGGCCTTTGAAGTAGCGCGATGCCACACGAACATTGTATTCGATCTTGGGATGGTAGAACTCAGCCAAACCCCAATCAATAAGTCTTAGCTATGACAATCGTGTTTGAACTGGCGGATATGACACACTAGACTCGACGAATACCTTGCGTTGGTTATGATCGATCATAACGTTATGGGGCTTTACATCTCGATGCATGATTCCCCGCGAATGGCAGAAGTCCAGTGCCTAGAGAACAAATTTATTAAGGAGGGATATCAAGAGATCAAGAACCGAAGAAAACCTTGAGAAGCTCGAACATGTAGAATCGGACATCGAAGTCCGTGAATCGTGGATATAGCACCTTGAAGTCGACGTTGTCGACGTACTCCGTGATTAAACTTGGAATTTTGGAGGCTGGGTCTCGGACGACATCCAAGAGTGCTACAATGTTCGGACCACCGGCAAGGTTTTGGAGGATCTTGATTTCGCGCTTTATTTTCTTCTTTTTAACCGGTTTGAGGACTTTTATGATGCATTTTTCGTCGTGTATGACATTAACACCCTCAAAGACCTGGGAGACAAGATGATTAAGATCTGTTGGTGATCACATACAAGGTTGTACCTCTGAATATTTGCCCCGTCCAACTTTGCGTACTATCTCATAGTGATCCTGTGAGCCCCACTGAACCTGCAGATTGTCTGTTGCGATGTGTTAGCGGATGCAGACTGGGGGGATGAAATGTGTGCTTGACCATATTCATGCCATGCAGGACCAAACTGTGCGTTGACATCCCGATAGACGCGTGCAACAGACTTTGTGGGGGGCCGTACCATGGAAAGAAGTGATGGATAGAAACGCTGCCAGCCGTGACTTGGCCTTGCGGCGATGCTGAATTGGCTGGGAGCAACGTGCCACCCGTCCACTGAGACAATTTACCCACGCCGGCCTTTCCGAGTCGACTGGGATCCTGCACGAACAAGACTAATAATTAAGTCATTTAGCTAGCCGCCAGCGAGGCAATGTCTTCTCGAAAGCCCCCGCAATGGCCACCATCGATCCAGTTTATTACCTCTCCTCGGTACCACAACTCCGTGCCAGCACCCACGCGGACCTTGCTCACTAACAGCGCCTCTCCACCACCCCCGAAAGCACCTAGTCGCGCCATCAATCCGCTCGTTCGTATCAAACTCGTGACCGACGCAGGCCATCCCGCATGCGGACAATACGGCCTCTTCGCACTCAAGAAGATACCTCTGAGATCACACATCATTGACTATATGGGTGAAGTACATTGCCAGGAAAGACGAGACTCGGACTATGATCTCTCGCTATATCGCTCGCAGAATGGAGTTAACGTTGGAATCGATGCCAGGAATATGGGCAACGAGTCCAGGTTCATTAATGACTACCGAGGGATCCAGAACAAACCAAATGCCGAATTTGTGGAGTACCGGACTGCGGTGGGAGAGCTGCGGATGAGCATTTGGAGCAAGGGAGAGGGTATCAAGAAAGGACAAGAGATTCTGGTCTCGTATGGCAAAAAGTGGTGGCAAACGAGGGCAACGTAAAAGAACAGTGTGTGTCGGAGTGGCAGTGCTTAAGCTTAGTCACACAACAAATACATGTACACATTTGTCTCCTCGTTCAGGCCCACTGAGTGACTTTGCACGGCATCCGCACTCACTGCCAAATGGTCCCTCGCTTCCCTTCTCAGGGCATTTCATCGTTCATATCTTTCTACGCCCGTGCCAGTCAACAAACAAAGCGACATCTTTCATCCTACCCTCCAAGATCTCCACATGACCATCCCTTAATTGCACGGAGCCAACACGGTCAGAGACATAAATCCAGAACCAAGGTTCCATTTGAATTTCCCGTCTCATACGTCAACATGACTCCCTTGCTTCACAGCGCGTGTTTCACACTTCTGCCGCACTTTCAGCGGGAGCCAAAGATCCGTACCAGGCTTTAGGTGTTAGCAAAGATGCATCGCCTGCTGAGATCAAAAAAACCTATTTTGCTGTATGCGCTCGGATTCTTGATGTCGCCGTAACTACTTACCCATCTCTGGAGATAGCTTGCACGAAAGTATCACCCCGATACGAACCCTGACAAAGATGCACAAGCAAAGTTTGTCGAAATACAACAGGCTTATGACGTATGTTCCCCATTCTCAAAATTCACCATACATCCCACATTCGCCCTAGATACTGAAGGATGAGAAGAAGCGTGCTGCTTATGACCAGTATGGGGCCGCTTCTCAACAACCGGGCTTTGATCCGAATGCGTTTGCTCGAAACCCATTCGGAGACGCCGCTGGTGGTTTTGCCGGGTTCCGCGACTTTGGTGCAGCTTTTGGTGGTGCACAAGGCGACTTGTTCTCCCAGCTCTTCGGTGGTGCCTTTGGCGGACGTGCTCGTTCTGCTGGGTTCACCCAGAGTTCCCGAGGTGCTGATATCGAGGCTCGTGTCAATGTCACTTTTATGGATGCTTGCAAGGGCACCGTCCGTACTGTGAATATCAGTCCGGTCTCGACCTGCTCAACTTGTAGCGGTACTGGCCTCAAGCGGGGTGCTAAGCGTGCAACGTGTAGTTCATGTCATGGTACCGGGACGCGGACATTTGTTATAGACAGTGGATTCCAGATGGCTAGCACCTGCGGAACATGTTTTGGAACAGGTTCTACTATCCCTCGCGGTAGTCAGTGTGACCCATGTGGCGGTCAAGGGCACGTCAGAAGCAAGAAGACGGTGAACGTCGACATCCCATCAGGTAAGTAGTAGAACATTCCTTGGCCTTGTGCGCACCTGGATGCTGATTCAACGCAGGGGTTGAGGATGGCATGACGATCCGTGTGCCGGGAGCTGGAGATGCCCCACTGACAGGCAAAGGAAGTCACGGAGACCTCTTGGTCCGTGTAGGGGTAGCTCCATCGAAGATCTTTCGAAGACAAGGGGCGAATCTTCATCACGAAGCAGGGATACCTCTACACGTCGCACTTCTAGGCGGTCGTGTGCGGGTCCCGACACTAGACGGTCATGTCGATGTGCGTCTCCCAAGCGGGACCCAACATGGTGAAGAGATGGTTCTCAGAAACCATGGTGTTCCGTCAGTCTTTGGTGGAGACAAAGGGGATTTGTTTGTCTCCTTTACCGTCCAGCTTCCGAGGTGAGACATTTACGCCTGCTCATGAAAGTATATGCGAAGATACGGCAACAGGTCATTGACAGCACGGCAACGTGAAATCCTGCAGCAATACGCAGATGATGTTGAGGGTCGCAACACGACATTGCGGAATACTGCAGCACACGACAAGGTTGATGTAGGATCGACGGCGTCACGTTCCAAAAATGTAGAGGATGGAGGCGCAGACAACGGTAGGGGTTCTTTTACTTATTCAGCAGCGTCCTCCGAGGATGGCTGGCTGTCTCGTGCGTGGCAAAGAATACGAGGGCTTACTGGGCTTTGATTTATTCATGTGCTTGACCTTGCGACATTGGTTCCGTCACACCGCTCGCTTCTCAATTGAATACCATAGTGGAACAGGGAAGTGAAGGAACGGCGAACAAGGATGATCCA